>PNEQ01086420.1:0-28329 GCA_003012365.1 Medauroidea extradentata | reverse complement strand
GGACTCGTTCACGGTGCCGTTTTTGACTTAGTTTGGACTCGTTCACGGTGCCGTTTTTGACTTAGTTTGGACTCGTTCACGGTGCCGTTTTTGACTTAGTTTGGACTCGTTCACGGTGCCGTTTTTGACTTAGTTTGGACTCGTTCACGGTGCCGTTTTTGCATTAACTGCACTCTTGCCATACACACAATATCTGGGCATGCCATCGTTAAAAGGGCATCAGCACTGACAGTACTGAACATAGCCCAGCACAAAGGCTTATCTTCAAACTTCCCCCTCCCACCTTTACTTGTCTGACTCCGGCCAGGCGGCAAAAACTTATTAGTGCAACAAGGAGATAACATTACTCACCATGTATGCTGGAATTTATGGCCTTTAGATAAAATTAGTGTGGGTCCGCAATTTCCGAGTGAGGGTTTTACCGCCCCAACCGCCCCACATGGCTACATCCCTGCGTACGTACTTTGTTAACAAAATGTTGAGCTGGATTCAGACTACCTCCTGCTCCCATCCCTTATGTTCTAGCAGCAACTTCATCCCTCCCTCTGCCAGAAGCCAACACCTTGCTCAAGGACAAGAGCACAATTACGTACTTTGCCTGGAACGTGAAACCATGTCACTGCTGCTGGGATGGAACTAAAGTTTGTTTGGCTACTGTTGTGCACACTGGCATTTCACCTGGTCCTGGCAATAAAGTTTATGCTGCCACCTACGCACAATGTACTGTATTACTTGCACGAAAATAAAGTGACTATGTACAAACTACCTTCGTGTACATGGTACTTTTAAATTACATTTTGTAAGCAGGTTCTTTTAGCGGAGTAAGGGCACGACAAAAAAAAAATTATTAACCAAGCTTGTCAGGAAATAAACAAGAATGACTAAATAACTGTTACAATAAAATTGCATGTGATGTAGCTTACAGTCTTTGAGGATACTGTTTAATTTGTTCAGAGAAATGATGAAATGAGCACATATTTACTATCTATCTTTTTAGCTTTGTTTACATAGTTAAAAAAAGTGTGCATTGTCTTTTATTGCGATAAAACACTGAGGCCCGGTGTCAGAAATGTGCTTTCTTTCATTTCTTCCACAAGATATTCTGCTGTTCGTAGAGTAGTGCACCTGGCGCGTAAGCCATGCTGTAGCATAGTACATAAAGTAATTTTTCTTGTGTAACTACAGTAAAACCTCTTTATATACACCCCTCACGGTTCTCTAGAACAAGATCTTTATATAGGGGTCGTCTTTATAAAGGGGTTTAATCGGTAAAACCCCTACTTGAGGAAAGGGTTGTTATAGAGAGTTGGTTGTTGTAAGGGTTTTTACTGTATTAAAAATGTTTCCAACGAGTTTATCTATGAAAAGATGACACTCTTCAAACTGTGTCCCTACGATTTAAAAAATGCTGTCTGCTAATTAAAAACATGATTTCCAAGCTCCTCGAAAGTGCTAAAAATGACTTCATGTTGCAGTAACTGAGGAAATATCAACCGTAATCACGATACCAAACCATAGAAACCTGCATTGGACTTTACCACAAACTTTCCACAAATAAAATGATAGTGTCATTTAGAGAAGTACTTGCTTGGAATGGGCCGAGTTTTCATGCTGGGAAGAACATATCGGAGGAGTCCTAGCAGCCGAAGGAAAACTGTAAAAGAAAGAGGGGGGGAGGGGGGCAGCTATGTTGTGTGGCTACAGTAAATAACAAAACCGCACTTCAATGGGTCAAGAAACTCACCGTAAGCCTGCTTCAAAAGGTGTCGCCGAAGTTATTTCTTCAGATAAAACAGATTTTTCATGGAAAATATTTGCGGTTTTCTGTTGATTCCTCAAAAAAGACCTCATTATAACAAAGTTCTCTCTATTACAATGCTCGTTATTACGGAATTCTACTGTAGCTGTCCAATCCTTGTTCATATAATTGAAGTTATACTGCACACAACATTAGTATTAACATTGTGGAAGACAGAATATAACTCTTGGGATCAAAGTTACTGAAAAAACATGAATGATCTTTATTTTTATAATTTAAAATAAATTTCTTATGTGAAATACCTACTTAATGCATTTGTCTTGCGCAATACGAACATGACTATATAAAACTATGGTTTATATAGGGTCATTTGATTTTAAATCAACAAAATTTTAAATATTCAGTTGCTGTATGATTTTTGATATTCATAAAATTTTACAAGTTTTTGAGACATATTTTGAGAGCACAAAAAAAAATATTTTTAGGTTGTCAGTGAATATAATTTTTCGGATATATGCATTTTTAGATACAAACATGCACTAAAAATATTTTTTTTATTACTATTGTAGGTAATTGACTGTCATTAATTACAAAATAAACATAGAAAGCTGAATTTGGTCTCATACTAACCCTCTTGCTGCAGAATAAAAATTTTTTAATTGTGCCAAAATAGTGTTAAAAAAATTATAAAAAATCTTTTTTTTGTAAAGAGTTTATTTTTGGTTATTTTTAAGCGAGGAAACAATGTACCTATGGTTTACAGAGTAATTTAATTTGATGTTCGACTATAGTCGAATGTCGCAGGGAAGGAGTTAAAGCTAAAAGGACGTTTAGAGCATATACAGTTCACACAAAATTTTGTGATCTGTGGGTTGCATCACATCTTGAATAGTACAAAAAAAGTTGAGTTTTTTTCGATGTTTTGAGTGCTTTATTACATACTTATAGCAACATAAGTTTATGTGAGGCTACACATGATCTGACAATTTTAGAGTACAGTAAAACCACTTTATAACGACCCCTCACGGTTCCCGAGATTAGGGTCGTTATAAGATTTCGGACCAATTTGGAACCTATACATGTCAATATAGGCCGTTTTCGCATTAAGACCATGTTCAGTCATCTTAAGCAATAATAAATCTTACATTTAAACTAAGCTATAAGCAACATTTATGACCAGGCGTCTTTTTAAGAAAAGGCGATAGTGTATTCTGCTCACGGGGGTTTTATTTTACGCCGTGAACTCTTAGAAAGTCACGCGCTGTGAAGTTACGTGCCGTGTCGCCACTTGCTTGTTATCGGCCGGGCGAGATGATAGACAAGATGTAGGGGGGGGGGGGAGTGCCGGAGATGGCTGCGTGCACATGCACCGATCAATACCACATAAGCCACAGCAGCTATCATCTTCAGCGCATCAGCCTGCTCTGCCTTGAGACCGACAGAAAGATAATCGCGGGCGTGCACTGTGACTTAACGTTATCGCTCACTTAAAATATTAAACTTACATGTCAATGCGTAAAATATTTCATTCAGGACAAAGAAAATATAGCGACATGGCCTCCACTCTACTAAAAGCGTACTATTAATTACCGTACTTACTCAATTCTAAGACGCATATATTTTCGAATTTTTTTTTTTGAGAAACACGGGTGCGTCTTACAATCAACTACAGTACCAATGATTTTTATGACCAAAAAAACTTTATTTTTACGTTATATACAGTATTCATACATTTTTCGTTGCACTGTGCATACTTTTGCTACAGTTATTTTAATAGAAATAATAAAACTAATAAAAATGAAAGTTAAGTAAATAACACGTCTAGGTGAACGTACTACATAAAAACAAGCATTTAGGCTCATACGAATTTTGTAACATATTATTTAAAGAAGGTATAATAATGTATGTAGTAACTTTAGCCGTAGTTTCACATAGAAAAATGTTTCATAAGATTATATTTATGCCTTACGGTAAATGTCAAGCTAATTCTGTAAACGTGCGCGCGTGTACGCGTAAACATCATCCGCCATGACTGCCAGCGCCAGCTTCGCTTTGACTGAGTCAGAGCCATCTAGCGAGTAAAGCAACAACTATGCATGACGCGTACGGAACAGCGCTGTTATCTAGTGCATAAAACAGCAACTGCAGGCTGTATCGATTTTGTTTTGGCTTACGTACTTTGTTTATGGCAGATAAACGTGAACGTTACACAGCTTCATAAACAAAAAGTAATTATTTTCACAAAAAATAATGGTAATAAAGCAGCAGTGCAGGCTTACATTTTGGAATCAGCGAGTGTAATGTTCGTCGTTGGAGGAAAGATCGTCATGCAATACTTGCATCAAGAAGTACAAGGATGGGTTTCCAAGGGCCGAAACGTGGCAATTTCTCACAAATCGAAGAGGAGGTGACGAATTTCGTTGTTGATCAACGGAATGGTGGATTAGCGGTATCTTGCGAAATAATAAAATTGAAGGCAATTGAGATTGCAACGTGACTTGGCATGGCTCCGCACCAGTTCAGGACAAGTCGAGGTTGGATTGTTCGATTCATTAAAAGCAAGGTGCGTCTTAGAATCAGTTAAAACTTTTTTTCCCAAAATTTTTCCCAAAAGAATCGATGGCGTCTTAGATTCGAGTAAATACAGTAGTTAATTAATTAGTTAACAACGTAGTTGTAGCTGTTGTACGAGCAAACGTTTAAATTTATTAAAGAGTACACAAGAGAAAAAAATCATTAAAAAAACTATAAGTTCACTAGTAAGAGATTTACCAGATATAATATCCAACAAACATGATAAATTAGGCAGATCGTTTGTTTACTATTATCACTACATTGACGGGACACTAAACAAACACACAATAAAAGAAAGTCTGACACATTAAAGGGCCGAACAACTGTTTCCTATTTTTTAAAAAAGTCCTCCGCTTACAGGTAAGTTTTGTGCTCTAAGTTGGCCTAACCATTCCAGCACCGCTTCCTCCAAATTGGCATGCATCTTACGCCTTAGTTTTTTTTTACGTTTGCATTGCGTCCTTCCTTCTGCACTGCATTTACAATCTCGTCCGTCATTTTTAAGATTGTAAACAATGCTGATTTTGGGATGCCGAATTCCCGCCCAATCTCTGACTTCGGCTTCTGTGTCGATTCCACTTCCTTGATTATTTCATACTTCAGAAACGACAAGCCGATTCGCTTTCCACTCATTATGGAAATATCGAAAGTCCGTATGAAGTTTTCAAAAATGTATGGGTCGTCAACAATTGTTTACAAAATCAAATCTAATAATCGTAACCAAATCGAAAGCCAAAAGAACTGCGTGGGTCAGTATTCGTTCACAAACTCAAACCAAATAAATTACAAATTGAAACCGTGAAAATAAGCGTTATAAGTCTTTATAAATCGTAAAAAACCAAGAGAAATCGAAAAGTCGCGCAATTAAGTTGTTATAATAGAGCAAACACAGAGCGTGTTGCGTATCTAACAGCGACCGAGAGAACACTGGCACGTGAACAAAGGTGGAGAATGCCGAGCATGCCGGGTATTCATGTGAGGGGAAAGGAAGATAAAAGTACCGTTACGGCTGGAGAGAGGAAGGATGAGTCACTGCTTGCCGCGTGCCGGCGTGCAGTACAGTTCTCGCCACTAAAAATGCAACACGGCACACAAAAACCAATTTTTTGCAGATTTCCTTGAAATTTGAAATAAAAAAAAAATTAAAAAATCACGGTTTCCCAAAAACGGGTTGTTATAGACAGGTGGTCGTTATAAAATGAGTCGTTATAAAGAGGTTTTACTGTATATGAACAACTATGTAGCAACACAGTGCAACCCCTTATTTACACTTTACAGGGGGACAGGGCGAAAAAGTGTAAATAGCGGGAAAGTTTAAATTAAGGGAAATCTCAAAAAACCCATTCAGCCTACCTTACTTAGTACTTTTGTTTACATGTTGCTTAAAAAACTCTCTACAGGCAAAATCGAAGTGATAGTATTCATGCAAGCAATGCATTTATCATATTTTTGTCACACAAAATTTGGTACAGTGTAAGTTACCAATATCGGAATTGAATACACTGTTATGGGAAGATTTATGGCACGTGCACATACCAAGAGAACATCTTAAAATGTTAGATATGATATTTGTTATCATTTGGTTATACTGTTTACCTTTTTTTCAAATGCTATCACGAATTTAGACAATAACAGTACGCATTTTAATGGAAATGTAAAGTTCTTTATTCAGATCAACATATGTTACCACGAACTCGTCACACTTCTCCATTATAACAGTATCTATTATTGTTGTATCGAAAATGTCCGCTATTTATTTTCGATTACATTACAGTTTTATAACAATTTAAAACACGTTGCACTAAAATGGAAATGATTTAAAACACAACTTTTCGTAATATAACACTTTCAAACATGTTTCTAAAATTTTAATGTTAAAGTTACCGTTGTTTGCAAAGACAAACGAAAGTACTTAAAGAGATTAATGTTGCCATAGCGAACACAGCAAACAATAACGTTCGAGACGATAGCGCCAGCGACAGCAATTTTCTTGCTGCCATCTTGAATTAATTGTGCCGTGAGGGCAAGCGTTACACGCGATCACGGTCATTCTCCTATGTCTTTGCAAATTATCACCAACCTTATTGTGCTGTTTCTTCTTTGTTCTATTTCCAAACCAGTTTAGTCGTCCTATTTTCGTCATCTCTGACTCTGAAATCACGTGTTTTTATTGTCTTTAGATGGCGAATAACGCAAACAGGTAAAATTAAAATTTTAATGACGTGATATGTTGGAAAATTTAACATTGCACTAAATGGCAGAAAAACGGGACATTGAAGAGGAAAGGGCAATTCGCAGGAAAACGTAAATACGAGGTTTCACTGTATTAATTAAACTACCTTATAAAGCAGCAGGAAATGAAAACACTTCAACTCTCACACAGTTTTATGAATGTTTAAAAGTCCAAAAAGAAATTTATTCATTTCATCCATGATGTGAGTTCGAGCATTGTGAGTGAACAACTTAGTGGGACTTAAAATACGGAAAATATTTGTATGCTTCACCCAAACTGTTTCTTCTGGTTTGATTTATTCTTATCAGTTTGTGGATCGTGACATACATCTTCAACCTTGTCTAACCACAACCTTAAAAAAAAGTAAATTACTAATTTTGAAATTCCCAACAAAAAAATATTTTTTTCCTTTGCCAAAAGCATTAGTAATTTAGTTTAAATATTTTCAATGCATTTATTACCGTCATATAAACAACTTAGTAGACACATAAACAAATAACAATGGCCACTACAGCCCTCCGAGCGCCCAAGAGCCAAGGAAATGCACGGCAGCAGCAGACTTGCCGG
Organism: Medauroidea extradentata; assembly: GCA_003012365.1. NCBI lineage: Eukaryota > Metazoa > Arthropoda > Insecta > Phasmatodea > Phasmatidae > Medauroidea > Medauroidea extradentata. Next base: position 21,196 of record PNEQ01086420.1, on the reverse strand, counting down.
CAGCTGTGCGCGACATGGGAACGCCAAACTGAGGCACACCACTCGCTACATGACAACGCCGGGCTACGATAGCTGCTTGCAAGGTTATTGCATTCCTGTGCGCTGTTTTGTCTGCCAGCCTACGGTACCTAGATCCTAGTTTCTTCCACCCAAGAGTTTTGTGCTTGAGAGACAATGGAAAGTATGCGGACCTAGATCCTAGTTTTCTCCGCCCGAGAGTTGTACGCTGGCGAGACAAAGTATCTCGGCACGCGCTTCAGCTGCATCGATCGCCGCTTCGCTGTGAGGAAGTGTCTTTTATTATGAATGACGCTCACCAAAATTTTGCACCGTAAATTTTATTTAAAGAACGGGGCACTCGTTTTTATTTGTGATGAAAAACGCAATTCCTTGAAACATTACATAACTCCACAGATTACAGCTTAGCTTTCAAACGATTTGTCGCTATCAACAATTTTTGCACCTTCATATAAGACGAGTAGCTATTTTTAAAGGCCAAAAATATGTAAAAAATAGTTGTCTTATATGCCGGCAAATCCGGTATTATATTATCACTTGAGTATGTTTGACTGATTTGTAAATGTTAAAAATCAAGAGGTTTAAATGCATGACTACTGCATGAATTTGGTATCATCATTGCTTTTTCAAACCGTGAATTCAGAAATTTGTTTGATTTGTCTATTTCTTCTGTGCTCACACATGATGGATACATAACTACGTATGTTATATTTTTATAGCTGATTTTCAGTAGCATGTTGCGGCAACATTCGTTCATAGGCTACTGCAATATAATAAATGTGCAATAACTGAACTTTTTTTTCTCATTTAAAACTGATGAACCTGCAAATATGAGTGCCAAAAAGCGTGTTGGTATCAGTATTGCAAAAAAACTTGAAATCCTACAAGCTATTGACAACTGTAAGAAAAAATGTGATGTGGCAAAACAATTTAATATGACACCCACAACTCTATATACACACAGTAACATTTTTGGGGGTGAACCCTCTATAAAGTACCCCTCCATTAAGTAGCGTCTAATATTCTGGTCCCCTCAAGTACTTAAAAGAGGGAATTTACTGTATTTACATTCCTAATCAGCGATGAGAATACCAAATTTTTTACACATTTTCAAAAAAAAAAACTTTGTGTTTTTATTACTTTAATACATACCGAAAGACGTATAACTCACATTATTTCCCGAATTTTATCAACAGTCCCACACAAAAATATTTAACCTCAAAACCGTTAAATTTTCAATTTTTCCATAGTTCAAGCTATTTTCTTTTTTCAATGAAGGACAAAAAAAAAAAAAAAAAAAAAAAAAAGAAGGCCAATATTGTTCCAACAATTACTACTTTCAGTGGAACCCCTGAATTATGAATTACACCCCCTGATTCTACACTTTCCTGCCATTTACACTGTTTGTATTTGGTCCCATTTAATGATTTTACATTATAACCTTCCCATATATTACACTTTCCTGCATTTTGCACCATTTTTTACTGGTCCCTTGAGAAGTGTAATTCAGGGGTTCCACTGTATATATACTACGTTATAATTGTAAAAAATATCGACCTTGGTGGTGTTCTCTTTCACAATTAAAAAAAATTGAGAATATAGGAAAAACTCCACTTCTTTTGCATTATTCAAGATGTTATGCGACTCGCAAATCACAAAAATTTTGTGTGAACAATATATGCTCTACAGCATCGTCCTCTTAGCTTTAATATGAGACCAAATTCGGCTTTCTATGTTTATTTGGTAATTAATGACAGTCAATTACAAAAAGTACTAAAAAAGCAAATTTTAGTACACATTTGTATCTAAAAATGCATATACAGTAAACCCACGATCTAATGACATCGGATCTAACGACATCGGCGATCTAACGACATCGGCGATCTAACGACATCGGCGATCTAACGACATCGGCGATCTAACGACATCGGCGATCTAACGACATCGGCGATCTAACGACATCGGCGATCTAACGACATCGGCAATCTAACGACATCGGCAATCTAACGACATCAGCAATCTAACGACATCAGCAATCTAACGACATCAGCAATCTAACGACATCAGCAATCTAACAACATAATTTCCAGGAACCGTGGAAAAATTAATATATTAAAAAATTATCGAAGCAGATCGCAGTAAAACGTTATTTAAAAATAATTATGCGTACATTAAACAATAACATAATGCAGTTATCATTAATTAGTAATATTCAGCTGTGAAACAAAAAAAACTGTTTAAAATTCTAGAAACTTCGGCTGGAATATAGTTGAAGGGTGCCGGGTGCGTAGGCTGCCCGCGCACGCCTACGACGCAAACACAACAGTCCCGTCGCTGTGTGCGGCATGTGGGCTGATAAGGTTTTTGTTGTATGCTCACTCGACAGTGGAGCAATAAGAGCGACTGCAGCCAGCGCGCCGAGAGCCATTTTATCTCTATTCGCAGTACAGAGCATTAAACTGGTGCATTGTGCATAGTTTCGTGATTTTTCCAATAGGCCCATATACATTTAGTGACGAGTAATTCAGTTGTTATTTTATACATGACAGCACCTTGAAAAGTCAATTTTTTGCCTTATTTTGCCACTCTAAATTCACATTAATAATAGGCGTTCGAGTTTTTAAAATATTAAAACTTTTTTAATATGTTTGTTCTTTAATACGCACTTTTATTAATATTGCGTAAATACTTATAACGGCGACAGGCTCTAACAGTTCTTGCGCAAAAAAAAAAATGCAATGGCTGCACTGAAAGGTTTAAAAATCGTTGCTGTATACATTCACGTAAACAATATGAGTTGTTCTGTTGTGGTCTGAATGTGCTTCGCGCCGGACAAGCAGGATGAATCACGCATGCACGAGCTGCTCGGAGGCAAGCCAAGGTCAGCGGCTAGACCTTTCCCCTCCCCATCCTACACAATCAAACAGAGTGCGCCGCTCTGCCACGCACGTCACGGTGGGGGATTGTGGGGTACCAATTTATTTGGAAGACACCTATTCATCGTACTAAAATATAATTTCAATGAAAACTTTGTTTAAGTCCGTAAATTTTCTACATTAATTTTAGAAAGAAAGAAAAACACAGACAATTTTTTTTATTTGGGGAAAAAAAAAGGGGGGGGGGTCAAATTTAGTTACCTCGGGACTAACGACACAATTTCCTGGCACCGTGCGATGTCGTTAGATCGAGGGTTTACTGTAACTTAAAAATTATATTCAATAAAAATCTAAAAAAATTATTTTTGTGCTCTAAAAAGTATGTCCCAAAAACTTACAAAATTTTATGAAACTCAAAAAACCTACAGCAACCTTAACTTGATCTAATATAGAATGACCCTATGACTCTGCCCTGTCCAGAAACAAAATGCAAAAAAAGCACCTTGTGTGCAGCTACTTTTGAAAAACCATGAAGAGATACGCATGAATTATTTAAATGGATAACAGTTCAATGTAACTAGTTAAATTCCATATATATTAAATGACATACCCCATCTATGACTGCAACCATGCCATTAAAAATCTTGTGTACCAGCTGCAATGTAAACACTAAGATGCAGAGTATGCATGCCTCACTACCAACACACTCAGGCAGAGGATGAATGACCATAGCGCAAGAGAAGTCACAGCCCATCCTGCCTATCAAAACCTGCACTTTGACTACTGCTACCAGTCATGAGGGTTATTGGACCATTTAATAACAGTGCTTAACTTATGTGATGGGAATTATCCCATTAATACATTGCCAAATCTAGACAAACTTTCAGATTCAACGTCAGATAACCCACCCAAATTTAAAGCTCTGGCCACCAATTTTTTCATCTTCCAACCACTAGATTCGCTACATGCAGTCATCCTGTCTGCCATACTTCATTACTCTTCTACTCACTGTCTGAACAAGTTGTTGTAGCCAGTGAAACATTGCGCACGTGCATCTACGAGAAGAAATGTGCCATACAACTTTGTATGTGTATCCACTAGTACCCAACTGTGAGTACTTGTGCTCAACTATATCTACTGTTAAGTTATAATTAACTTCATAATATTTCTAGCTACACAAAACATTAAGAAAATGTTCAGTATTTACCTCGAGCATCCCTAGAATACCTACAAAACACTATTTGTACAGTAAGTGATTTTGGTCCGCGCTCAACTTCGTGGTCTTTAGCGCTGGTTAGGAATGACATGACATGAGTATGGAGAAAAACCGGAATGAAGGGGCAGGATAAGTGGGAGCTCCTTGAGAACAACTGCTGAACAGCATCGTCCAGCACAATTCCCACATGCAAAAATCTGTGAACTGATCCCACCAGGTATCGAACCTGGATCGCCTTTGTGGGAAGTACTTGTACAAAGATGCAAAAAATTGTTTATAACAAATAAAATGCCAACCTTTCTGTAGAAGTTCATCCAAGGCTCTCCGAGCAAGTGAACCACGAACCTTCAGCCTCTCACTTACAACAGATGGTGTGATAAGTTTATACGAAGGAACCTCCTTCAACAACTTGTCATATGTTGCCTTGTCGAAAAGAACTTGATTGTTCAGTTTATCACGCACCTTTCCCTTGGACCATTTCTGTAAACAACCCAAAGATCTAATCAAAATAGTTGAAAACATCTGTCTTAATGTTCTACTCTCATTAAGCCAGAACTTTTACAATCTTACAATGATGTAAGAATAACTTTGCACTATGAATTACAAATGTTACAAAAAACAAGTTCAACTTCTGTAAACAAAAACACTCCTTTGCATCTTTTTTTTTAAATAATATCCTTGTACTCCAAACCCAAGTAAAATAAAATATACTATTTCCAATTCTATTCAGTCTCATTAAATCAGTTTTGTAATTTTCTGCAATCACCGATATTCATAGGTAATTTATTCATCATCATAGAACAGGAAATGTTACAAAACAATAAAAGGATGACAGGCTCACAGTATCTAATAATGTGAAGCTGCTGCCTCATCCAGTCCGTACCATTCTCCTGAACCTTACGTTATAGCTGGATTTAGAACCATTGTATACATACGTATGTGTAAAAGTAGAAACACTAAAGTTGCAAGCCACCATTTAATAGTCTGTCTCCTGTAACTTTTCCATACAGTAAACGCCCAATTATCTGTACACTGATTAACTGGTTTTTAGATTATCCATGCGGCTTTCCGTATGTTGAATACTTTAAAAAAAACTTTTTTGGTAGAGAAGAGTGTCAATTCTTGCGAACAATAACGAATTAATGAGAATGCACAAAAATGGATTAACAAAATTTTAGCACTGTTTTTTCTCGTGTTTACCGTGCACCAGACATATTTTTACTTATTTTGGTGAAAAGGTAGTGAAAATACGGTATTTGTAGGCAAAACCATAAGTCGTCATGGTAAATGAGTAGATTTTAAAAAAGTCAACGTTTTTTAAATTTTTATATTAACAAATCAATGTGCTATTTTCGAGTATTCTGTGTTTCTTAATTATCCATGCATCCATATCCATGCACCGATTAACACGGATAATAGGGATTTTACTGCATTTTGACATTTCTCTTCTGAGAAATGTGCTAGCCAGTTCCATTGTAATGGAGCTTTACACCTACCTCGCTTCCTGGAAAAATAGTCTCAACAACCATGTTTATACACACAGTTGTCAGAAGTGAACTGTCAAAATATGGAATCCTTATGTGACAGAGTATACCTTGCGTAGCACACGCACACACACGGAAATAGAGTGGACAAACATTCTGCATTGTACACTACATACATTAAATGGTGATTGCAAATCCATCCTACCAGTAGCCATAAGAACGGAAAACTAAATTTAGTTTTAATAATGTTAATCAAACACTTAATCTTTTTGGTGTAAATATTGTTATATATTGTCTTGCAAAACAATTATCTATTACTATTAATACCGACATTTTGCACTAACAAAAATAACTTTCCAGCATGTATAGAATCCAGTGTGTTCTGAAGAAACCAATGTGTACGTGCTTACGTATATATGTTAAGCATGGTTGTGAATCCTGCTTAATCCTCCCCACCCAGTTTAATCACAGCGCATATCAGTGCACTCCACCAGACTCAAAGCATTTTAACAAGTACTAGTGAATCCTTCCTTTAATTATCGTTCCCCTCCACAAACCTAGGACAAGGATATGTATGTCATGACATGTTTATAGCTACCTGGAAGCATGCTACCTGCTGAACAGCAGAGAACAGGAGTGCTCCACCCCTTTGCACCAGCACAGCCTCTCATTACCCCAGAAGAGGGGACACAAGAGCAAGCAAGAACCACAAAGTCAGATGCCGACAAGGGATGCAAATCACCTTGCTCTCCCTTCCCAGATTCAGCAGAGAGACTGTTATAGATTTATCTCCCCTCAATGACATACTATCATCTCGGCTAAGACCAGCGACCACCGGATCTCTTCCTGAAAGTCTCTCATGTCCATAAGTACTCTTCGCCAGCCACTTAAGACCAGCGAGCCAGTTTGAGACGTCGAGACATGCTCTCCAGACTCTCCACACACAAACTAGTGCTCTCCGGCATTTTCTACTCGTGCCCTTCATGCTAGACAGGCTCAGGGAATTTTTATTTGGCACTCCGCTATCAAACCGAGCATATGCAACTAATCCTTTTCTTTTTCATCTCTTTCAGGCTCGCAGGGAAATGTTTCGGACTGTTTTGGAGGAGGCACCTAGCAGCTCGTCTGGGCACCTCCCGGGCAGTGAACGAGTTTTTTTTATTTTGATTGAGGAAATGGGTAAACCGGCAAAGAGATATGCAGAGGCGCACTTCCAGCACTCCTTTACTACAAGTCCACCTACCCCAGCGCCACCTAAGTTCCATTGTAAAAAGGCCTTATGGGTAACCCTAGGGGAAACTCGTTCTTTGTATCCTCTTTCAGAAATACTACTATCCACCCTTCACATATCCTATCAAACTATGCCAAAGTGTACTGGCAAAAAATTCTAAGTAGGAGTCTGACAAATTTCAGTACACCCCGATGTAACATCGGATCCGACATCAGTGATCTAACGACATAATTTCCAGGAACCTTGGAAAAATTAATATTTTCAAAACTTATCAAAGCTAAGCAAAATGCAATAAATCACAGTAAAATGTTATTTAAAAATAAATTAGCATACATTAGACAATAACATACTGCAGTTATAACAAATTACTGATATGCAGCTGTGAAAAAAAAAAAACTGTAAACAATTTTTAAAACTTTAACTGGAAAGTACTTTTAGCATTCGCCGAGTCAGTAAGGCCGCCCACGCAGCACCGACATGTGAGACGTGATGACTAACGCTACCTTAACTCTTCCTCCTCCACCACACTTCTCCACGCTCCCTCCATCCCTCACGACCATCACACATTTTTCCACGTGCCCTCCTCTCTGCACTTCTCTCTCCTTACGCCTGTACGCCTCATCTGTTCCATGCAGTCAGCCACTTGATGTGCGCTTAGCAAAGGTATTGTATTGTTCGACTTGTTGCTCATCCGTGTTGTATTTTGCTTGGAGAGTGCTGTGCTGTAAGAAACGCACATTTAAAAATCTTTTGACTGTCCACGCCAGCCAATAACCATTCACTTCCCCCACCCCCAGCCAACAAGCCAGATTGTGCTCGTGTGCGCACGCATCAACTGCCGACGCCGACTGTGATAAGTCACGTGGCAACTAGTCTGTCTGGCCTCAAAGCAGTGAAATATGTTTGCCTTTTCTTTCCCATCCTCTCCCAGCCATTGTCTTTGTTTTTGTATCTTGAGAGCGTGCCTAGGGGTAAAGGATGAAGAGATGACAAGTTTATTTTTCTTTCCTTCATTACAGCATGGAAAAAAAAAAAAAAAAAAAAAAAAAAGGACCAGCATGCCACTCAGTCCTTAAAAGTGGCAAAAAAAAAATACCCATTGTGCATTATCTCATCTTTTTCTCTTGCTACTAATCAGGTTGTGTGCATTAGAATTGAGCTCACCTTGACAACTTACGCTGAGTTATTGATCACTCGGCACACGAGGCATGTGGCTGCAGCGTAAAAATGGCCTACAACTATTCCTGTGCATGTGGGCTGATAAGGTTTTTGATTATGCTCGCAAAAGGACAGCGATTAGAGTGGCTGCAACCAGCATGTCGAGAGCCAACTCTACCTCTATTCGCAGTGCAAAGCATTAAGCTGGTTCGTTGTGCATAGTTTTAAGATTTCTCCTGTAGGCCAAGACTTAAGACGAGTAATTAAGTTGTTTTATAGTGACAGCACACTGAAAAGACAGATTTTTAGCCATTTAGAGTGGTTCTAAATTCTGTTTTTTTTTTTTGGCGTACTGGTTGTTTTTAAAAATACAGACTTTTCTTTACAAGAATTTTTATTAGTATCGCTTAAAATCGTATAATACCGACAAGCTGTAGCAGTTCATGCGTAATTACAAAAAAATTGACTCAATTGCTTTACTGAAAGCTTTTAATCATTACAGTATATTTTCATGTAAATGAGAGACAAGAGTCGTTATCGGTGTGTGCTTCGCACCAGGCAAACAGGTTGAATCACGCTGACATGCGCACAGCTGGCCGCTTCCCCCCCCCCCTCCCAAATCCTACACAACCAGCAACCAGACCAAGCATGCCTCGCGGCCTCAGGCGTCACGGCACATGGGGAATTATGGAGCACCATTTTATTTGGAAGACACCTTTTCTTTATACTAAAATATAATTTCAAGAAAAATGTGGTTATTAAGTTGGTAATTGATCTATGTTAACTTTAATAAGGAAAAAAACCACTTCAAAAATTTTGTACTGTTGGGGGTGTCAAAAATAATTACCTCGGGACTAACGACATCGGCGATCTAACGTCATCATTATCTGGCACCGCGCTGTGTTGTTAGATCGAGAGTTTACTGTAGTCCAGAAATCTCTTGACATCAGGGACCCTGAGACTGCGGCTTATTAGATCCAGAGGGAGATACTACACAGCCAAGTCATCTGTGGTACTGCGAAGTGGATTCAGACTAACACTAGTATAGCTGTGAAATAGAATAGGGAGAAGTGGTAGCAAGGGATATACACACTAACCACTTAGAACATAGAGAGATAGTTGATGGACAAGAGGAAGGGAGACAACTGTCTGACCTTGGGTCGTACATTTTGTCCAGAACCACAGTTAACTTTGCTGTGTAACAACCGCTGCCGCCAGAAGAGGCAGTCCCATCGCCAACCACGTACAGTAATTATATGGCTAGCCCTGCAACCTGCCAATGGCTTCTTCACCTCTCTTTCTCATCCGTTTTCCCAGACCTTGTCTCAACCCTCCCCTCCGTTAGTACCAAACTTCTGCTACAACTCCCAAACTCAGCACCTCGTGCATTCTTATCTACTCTCCTCCTAGCCCGCCTACAGCCATTGTTTAAACTACACTGCTTTGCCCTTGTCTCCTCTGGGAAAAACACAGCCTCCTGTGCAATAATAGGTAGTTTCCTACATTGAACGATGTGGGGAGAATCCGGCTAGACACACTGTATAGTGACGTTTGGAAGCAGGTCAGACCCTGCGATAAGGGTGCTACCACGCTACCCCTGTGCCCCTCGCCCCAACCCCACCCCCTCCAATCAAGGACTACAGTAGAACACTGTGAAACATTATAGGCAGGAATTAATAGATTTACATCAATACACTGATTTTACATAAAAAATGTAAAGTCCAATTTCACACGTTACGTACAATAAATCTGCATATACCGTACTTACTTGTGTACTCCCCCCCCCCCCCCTCAATTTCAAAGTTATAAATTAGAGAAAAATTAATATTCCGTGTATTACCCTCCCATACCAAAAAAATTATTTAAAGACAAGTAACACAAACATGCAGCAACAGCCGGACATATCTTGTTTGTTTGGATTGGCCGTGGAGCGTAGCAGCGGAAAAGATTATCTGGAGTTGAGCGTGAGTCCGGGCAGATGGCTAGAAGCATGCAGGAGGATGAGGCGCGGGCTGGCCAGATAAGTGATGCTGCGTTGCCACATTCAATCAAAAATCTGGGTAGCATTAGGCCGGTCTACATGCTTTACTGCTACAAAGTCGGTATGGATCACCCAGTCAAGTGCGTACCTCACGTAGACAATGACTTGCTCTAACACAGCACTGTCAGTTGACTCATCACACTTTAAGGAAAAATAATTTGCACTTTCAAGTTATCTTCTAAAGTTTTACATTCAACTGCAGCAATTGCACTCATGAACTCTTTACATTTATTGTCTGTAATATATGTATTGCCCACATCCAAGCCTTTCATTTTGTCAAATGAACATTGCCAAACAAAGTCAGAAAAAGGTCGCCCATGTTTTGCCAGTGCATGAGCGGTTCCGAAAAAGCAACTGCATTTTTGCCAATGCCTCTTTGTTTAAGCTCAGCAGAGCTTTCTGTGCCCGAGATGTACCTGGTGTAGCCATCTGTACGTTGTGAAGGTCTTGACATTGCATGTGGCAACTGCTTGCAGCATGTGATTTCAAATTTTCTTTACGAAAACTTGAACATCCTTTTACCAGTGCTGACTCAATCGATATTTTGGGATACATTTCACAGAATTTGCAGTACATTTTTTTCTGGTCCTTATCAAACAGAACCCATTGAAATTCAGTACACCAGCTCTGAATAAACTCTCGGGACCGCACTTGTTTGTCATAGTGACTATCACTAATTTTTTTATTGTCGTCTGTTTTTAGCTTCTTTTCTGGCGGCTTTGAAGCGCCACTAACAAATCGCCACATATTGTTGGAAAACCAGTCTTAGATGAAATCACAGGTAGAATTATTGTTTCAGGGAAAAATGTGACGTATACATTTTACCCGCAAATCAAAATAGTATTTAGGTAGAACAATTACATGTTCAAAAACGTCTTCAGTGTACCGATGTAAATAAATAAGTAGCCGCTACTTGTAAATAAACAGTACCGCCCGTGCCACTGAACGACTTAAATAAATAGGAAAAAAAAAAACTAGTCTTGGAAAAGCAGAACGTACCCACGATAAATACAAACTTACAAATATTTTATTCTCAAAACAATAACGTAGATTCAAAGTGCTATAACGGAAAAAAACCAAACAATAACAAAAACTGAATGGCCACTGGCCAGCTCACTGAAGCCTCACGGCCAGCTTGGCGCTGACACGTGCTATATATCACCGAACTTTCTGTTTAACAAGAATGAAACACGAATAGTATGCGGAAAATTCAAAAGCTAAAATTTAAAAAAAAAAGTTATGATTAATATTATTTATGCTAGCCTCTGTAAAACACAATAATTAAAATACCAGTTGGTAAATTTTCAGGCTTGATAAAGTTGGCTGTATTGCTAATTACACCAAGTTTGGAAAATGGCGTCATCTACAGTGTTTATATTTACGTGCACGTGAAAGGCTTATTATATAACGATATCGACGTTAATATGAACGAACAGGTTTGTTGTATTTACAATTTGTAAAATAAATTAAGGTACCCAGAAATAAAAAAAAAACTGGGTTCTTTGAAAATTTGAGGTTGAACATTTGTGAAAAGGCTACCTGTCCGCCCGGACAGGCATATTTGATTCGGTGCCTGTCCGAACGAATATTTACCTGTCTCGGACAGCCGGACATTAAAGTCGAACCCTGTTATATACATACATACATATATATATATATATATATATATATATATATATATATATATATATATATATATATATATATATATATATATATATATATATATATATATATATATATATATATATATATATATATATATATATATATGTATATAACAGGGTGTCTACAGACACTACAGATATAATTTTAGTGACCTTTTAGGGACCACCCATAAAAAACAATATCACCCAATTTTTTCTATATTAAAAAGCAGCGCCAACACATTTTACTCAAATTTTGTACAAATTTAACTTGATACCACTTTTGACCAAAGATCAATCACTCAATAGCTACACAATAGGTACTAGGACACACCAAAATTTTCTACATTAGGTAAACATTAATAATCACTACTCATTGTGTTCCGGCCAAACTATTGATTTCAGACATATATTTTATTAATGAAACATGTTTTCAGAGACATAAGTAGTCCTACATAAAAATGTCACTTGTTAAGTTATGTTAAGTTAGATTAGGTTACGTTACCTAACAATTTTTTTTACTGAGGACTACTTCAAACGTTTCTAAAATCCCTGCATAAAAATATTTGTTAGGATAGTTTAGATTAGTTTAGGTAACCTAACCTGACCAAACAATGTTAGGTTACCTGACCTAAACTAACCTAACCTAACCTAAAATAACCTAACAAAATGCCTTGAACTGTGAATGTTCAACAGGTCTTAGCCATAATGCCCATTTCCCTTCAGCAGTATATACTTAAATGTACAACTGATTCTGAAAACTGCATTTTTTCGGGCATTTTTTATTTGCGGAAGAATGTCTCAGGATGGAAAGTATTCAAATAAAATACTGACAGTTAATTGCAAAAGGTTCAATTAATGCATGCTATAGCACAAACTTAAGACTCAAACATAAATATAACAAAACGTTTACACCTTCACCAAACCAAAGAACACTTCCACAACTATGTTCTCAAATACACGTCTGAAAATAGTCTAGGAAGAAAAGGAGCGAAATTTCATAACTTCATTCATGTCAATTTTAATTGCTGTAATCATGGAATGTCTTAAATGAAAATTACAGTAATTTCACTAATACTTATTTTCTTCCGTTACTTATTTATTTACATTTATTGTTCACACTACATGGTATGGTGAAAATATTTATTTTTACACTTTGGCGGCTTAATTTACTAAAACGTATGACATCGACATCTAGGCCTAACCTTTTTATTTATACATTTATTTGTGTCCAAATAAAGCCACACAAATTCACTGTCAACCAACTTCTTCCATTCCGATTTCCCTACGAATTACTAGAATGCATGAAAAATTTCATATAGGCTATGTAATGTTTGAAAGAAAGACTATCGTCAATATCTACCCGCGATAAAATCATCAACATCAACACAGCCATTTTAATTCTGTTGCGTACACCGGCACACTACATGTCACGCGCTATAGATTATACTGTTTCGATTATATTGCATGCATAGCTATATTGTGCATAGGTTTTCAGATCGTGTATATCGACGCAGTCATACATGGACAAAAGAGCATGATAATTTACAAAAAATTCTTTCAGAACATTGTTTTTCAGAACCTTAAATTATATTTTGGTACCTTTTCTATACCTACTTTCGTAACCTGTAGACAGCCTGTATAACCACTTACTAAGACAGCCAACTAAGGCCAACTGTATATTCTATCAATAATTCCTAAATAAATTATATACGAACGGCTTACTAAAAAGACACTTTAGTAAAATCACTAAACATAACTGAGAAAATGACCAAAAATACAAATCCAATTCTATTCAGTCTCATTAAATCAGTTTTGTACACTCACTGACATTCATGAGCAACTTCTTCATCATTATAGAACTGGGAATGATATCAAATACAAAGGTACAATTTCTCAGTTACAGTACAATAAACGTACTAATATTTGACATGCAATACCAGGTATCTTCTACCATAGTAGGTAAACTTCCAAAGTCAACAACTAACCCAACCGCAATGCTGGTTTCACTTCATAGACGATATACCTATTCATTATATGGACCTCAACAGAAGACAGCCTCATCAACTTCAACAGCCTGAATTTGTATAGCACCTGGGTTTCTTTTCATAAACATGAAAAACTGATAATAGGAGAAGTTTTCTCATAATAATAAATCGCAACATAAGTACAGTAGGTTGTTTCATAAACGAAAAAACATATAAAATTAATTTAGAAGTAAATCAGTTTAGTAGTTCGAGGAAATGTGATTCATAAAGAAATAATACAATTGAGAAGAGAAAAAGATAAAATGTATAAGCTTGTCAGGAAAAATGTGATTTACGATCTGAATTATTTGAATGGGTTAGCACTACAGTAACTAAAGACACGTGTCGCAGAACATGGTGGGAAATGCACGAGTATGTAGTCTCAATCAGACTTATTTCTACAGATTAAGACTTTACCTACGTCCGAAACACTACACGGCCCAACTTACGTCAGTCTGAATAAACATGAATAAAAAAAATACTGAATGGAAGGTATTACGTGAAAAAAAAAAAAAATAATTAATTAAAAATATTAACAATGCAAGAGAACAGCCTGTAATGAAAATAAAACCATTCAAATATTCCACTGAAAATGTAGTTCATAAAACAGTGTCCTTGAATTCACCAAAATTACAAAATACACTATTGTAACAAAATATAAAAAAAATTTACACAATTATATGCATACCTTTAAACTTTAAAAATAACCCCACAAGGCATTAGCAAAAATGTTCATTAGATTTATTTATGCTTGCCTCTGTGAGGATTCATTACACTGTGCATATCTTTCACCAGAAAAAATGTTACCTTCTTCTTGGCCTTTCCACCAGAACCCCCTTCCTTCTTCTTCTGGGTTTTCTGTGGTTGTTTTGATGAGGAACCCTTTGAATCCTTTTTCGGTGGCTGAAAACCAAAGAATATTCTTAATAAATCAGCACAGTACATTTCACCTCAAGTGAATGTAAAACCATCAAAAAAACTACTCTAACCGCATTAGACATGCAATGCTGTTAGACAATACATATTAGCTACAAGGCTTAGTACCCAAATATACAGCTGCCAACTTTTACTATTTTTCGTAAAATGTACAGAAATGTGTTGCTTCGCTTGTTACGGTTTTAAAGGAGTTTTATTTTTTTTTATTGGAAATATTTTCTAAATCTTTATAATTAATAATTTTCAAGTCCAGTATATATACTCCCCATACGTAGTAAACAGAGTTCAATTTCTACCATTAATTAAATCTCGTATAAAGCTTTTTAGCTTCATTATTACTGTATTTAAGTTATCTGAAAAGTTATGCTAAAAGTAGGGACATTGAATATACACAATAACATTCACCACGTGTGCATGTTAGTTGCGTAGGCCGTCAGTAGATGGCCTTGCACATGGTTATAGATTTTCCCTTCTTTACAATGACTTGTGTTTCTTGGCAAATGGTGAGGTTCAGCAAAACATGTATTTCTTTTGTGTCGAGCCGTTTTTTCATAATTGCTTCCAAGAAATTATTTACGTTGTCAATTTTTTACGTGGGGAATATAAACTTGTTTCATTTAAAGAATTTGTCTCAAAATTTTGTACGGTTTTCATGCTGTCAGATTATGCTATCTGTTAACAACAAGCAACAAAAAAACGTATTTTCAAGAGTATAGGGTACCTTACAATGCTGAGATTCCATGTATTTTAAAGTCGCAGAAAGGTGAAAAGTTTGATTTTTTGCAACGTCAACAAGTGTGACCTATCGCATTGTGGAAGAAATGATATCGGCAATCATATTGTGTATGCCAAACACGTCGACAACGTAAAAGAAAGCAACAAGAAAATAAACTGTTATTTTACTAAGAATAATATGGACGTTAATTTAGACGTAGTGAAGGCAGTGTCCTCTTTGCATCGTTCTTGGTGGAACATAATGTTCATCTTAGTGCGACTGACCATGCAGGTGCATTGTTAAAACAAATGTTTCCCACATTTGAAACAGCAAAAAGTTTGTGTGTTGACATACTAAAGCTACATGCATATTAAAGCAAATGGCTGCAGAAGCAGCCAATGAAGTTGTCTAAAGATTAGTACATTCTCTCGACAGGTGGGCTCAATCACTCTGATTCCAATTTTTATCAGATTGTTTACCCTTTTTCAATAAAAAAGAAGAAAAAAATTTAGCAATTTGCTGTCTATGCCTTGTTTAAAAGGTAATGGTCGGCTTGGTCCATTATGTCGGAACAGATTGCATGCTGGGTGAATCAGCTGTTTTTGCACATTCAAACGCTTGTTTGCTATAAGGTCCACTGCATTAGCATGTTTGTTACATGATTTATAACTAACCGTGTAAAACACTGCTATATGTTTAACGTTGAGCTGGGCTAGCTCACCCTTCCACTGTTTTTCCACGAACCTGGTGATTTAATATGGTGCCAGCATGGACTAAAGAAGATTTTGAGATTTCGAACTGTGCGCCTTTCGAGCCCCGCCAATGAACTCATCCCCCCCCCCCTTTCACGCGATCGTCCCTTCGCCTAGCAGCCTCGGCCGTTTTCGTGCCTTCCCTTTCCCCTCCTCTCGGCGTCATAACCGAACAGATCCCGGCTACCTTGTGGCACTGATTTCGCTCGCCGTCCTGGAATGTTCTCGCGATCTCCTTGTGACCGGGGCACCTGTGGCAGTTCATCTTTATTCTGGTAAGCCGTTTTTCCTGTTTGATTATTAAGTTAAATCTTGCTTTCGTGTTTTTTATGTTTCACTAAGAGTATGTTTTCTTGTTCTTGCCAAGAGGTGCCGTTTCTGCCGTGAGGGGATCGACACCCCATTTTATTTTTCAGCATGCTTCGTGTATTTGTGCACATAATCAAACTTGGTCAATGTTAATTTTGACTGTTGTAACTTGTATATGGAAACTCCAAGTGTTGTATGATCAATAAACGCTGTTTGTTTTGAAACCCTGTACAAGTTTAATTTAAGTAAGCATTTAGTGACTATTACCCTGTCCCTGAGTGATCTGTGGCGTCACCTTGTTGGATCGTGTGGTTTTGGAGGTAGAAAGTGTGCCTTGGCGTGAGCTTGTTAGCTAACACTAGATTCACAGCCGTTTTGTCTTTGCATAATTGTGTCTGTGAGATTCGGGCACAATGTGTTATAGTATGGCTAACAACAGTTCTTTGAAGAGATACAAAGTTTCATAATGGCCCATGATTTTAAAATATAAATAATTGCATCGAAAAGTCTATCACTTGGTTTTCATGCTCGCAGTAATTTATTTCTGTCTGTTTTTTTATGTATTTATTAATTTAAACATGTGTGTACAGTTCATTGGCGAAATGTTATATTTCAAAAACTGTATACAGTGCAAATCACTATCGCAAGGTAATTTGTAGGTCTAGGCCTACTTCTAGCCTCGCATGAGAATAGGCTTCCAAGTTAAATTTTTAAGAATCCGTAGGCACGTTTTTTAAATTAATAGTTGTATTATCTTAGAAATACATATTTGTAGGATTCAATGTACGCTTTTAAATTTAGGTTTCGACCCTCCCAGATTATTACTGCAAGTCAATGGGCACGTAGGCCTCCCTAGTGGTTTATGTTACTAGTTTAGAGTAATTAAGAAATAACATTCCAGTCACGAACATAATTAAATAGAGACAAGACTATACACTGTCGTGGTTTCGTGCTTATTTTATTTCCCTCCTTGTTGAGGTAACTGCGAGACGAATTTGAGGTTTTACCATGCAGAACTAACCTAAGACAATTCTAGGAAAATTAATTTTTAAAATGAAAATAATTAGTGTAGTTTATTGATACTACGTTTGATTTGCTAGGTATTACAGTGTTTATGGACTCTCACATTCGTTTGGGTACATAAATTTTTATTAGCCTGAAGTAAAATTTGGTTTTGTTGATAAAGATAGGCCTAAGCTTTTGACGATTTCTCAGAAATGTGTGTTAACATATTTCCATGCAAATTTCTCCAGAACATTTAAGGAATGTTACAGTTCAATGAAACTAGTGCAATCAATCATCAAATTATATAGTTACAGTTTTTTATATAGGCCTGTTAACCCTGCTCCCATATGCACATAGGCCCACTTTGATTTTCTGTAGTTTAAACATACCAACATTAATTCCAGGGTATTACATTTGTTTTAGGGAAGTGGGTAATATGTTAATTTATTACATCAATTAACAATTTCTAAGTGTAGACTAATGATGCAAGATTCTCGCTGTATGGAAACTTGCATTGTGACGGGCTATCGGGAGGTTATTTTTATGTTGCTGTTGATTCATTGTGTTTATTACAGAAGACAATAACCAACCTTCGCCTACTGGAAATACTGCCTGGTATAATAATTGTGTGTGTTTATCATAGGAAACATGCAGCCAAATTATCATCTCTTGTCAACAGTGACACAATTGATTTAGTTTCATCGTTGTTTATTATTCATTGCAATGCATTGCTGTCTTAAAATTCAGGTACGTACTTAATGTGTAGTATATTGTAGATCTGGTTAAGTTATCCACATGAGTTACTGCATTGCCAAGCATTTTCTAATATATTATGCTTCAGCATTTTATTTCCTGTACATATTTTTTTTTGTAGAAAAAAAGCAAATATTTGTGCTACTTTAGGCTATAAGTACTTGATTTGTCATAAATGTTGATTTTTGTAAGAGTAATTAGTATGAAGAAGTATGTTGAAAATGCAGTTTATGATTTACACTACATTTAAGGATTTTGAAAAGTTTTACTGATAGGCCCTTTGAAAAGCTGGTAGCTATGCAAATATACAGGGCAATCGCAAAGTTACGCAACCCATGGTATTTGTACTTGCACTAATAAGTACTATTTTGCAAGCAATAGGCAGATATAGTTCGCGACGGTCCACACCGGTATTAAGGTACGAATTTTCATTCTTGAACATTACATAAGGAGGAAATTTAAGTTACAAAGCCACTGCGGCACGCTATGCAGAGGCACATATTGGGAAGATGGTACCGTATAAAATTACCATTAAGTGATAATACAACAAATTCACGACATCTGGAAATGTGGACAATGTTCCGCGAAATTGACCAACTGTCATAGAAAACAAACTGATATCAAAGCCGCAATGGCATTTAGTCCAAAACAGTTCTTGTGCAGATTGTCCGGTCAAAGTGGTGTATCTAACGATACAGCACGTACCATCAAAAAATTGTTACAAATATGTCCATACAAATGCAGAGCTGTGCAGAATTTAGTGGAATGTAAATAACTGTCGGTGGTATGGAAAAAGTGATGCCTGATGGGGAAGAGTTGGACTACTACTTTACCTCAGTAAATTTAACACCCAAAATCCCACACTATTTACAGCACTAACCTGGTCACGTGGTTGATTTAGTAACCTAAATAGTAGTTTTGGTCACAGCTTTTGTATGGTGTTTGTTGTTTTTGTTTATACTCACAACTACGTGCGTAAATTTACTTCCGAGAATGGCCAATCACACTGCTTGTTCTACACAACTTGCATCGAAAAATAAAGCATGTTCCATTTGAAGAAATTGCGCCGCCACTTGCATTGCAAGTGAGGTTCCAAGAATAGTGTGTAAAGTCGAAATCACACAACGCAATAAACATGCATTTACGTGCAATCTGCTAAAATTGCATTACATGTCACACACACAATTCTTGGGATGTCACATGCAATGCAATCAACAATGCAATTTCAGAGCATAGAACACGCTCTATATTTCTGTGCAATGCCTTGCAAATTGTGGGAAACAAGAAATGAGATTGGCCATTTCAAATAGAGATTTTGCAGGATTTACTGTATACGTAAACAAAAAATGTAGTGGAGTGTGTGTGTGTTTGGGTTATTGGAGGAATATAAGAAATACCCGGTGCTGTACAACACAAAATCACCTGTCATAATAGACATTTCTGTGATAGTGTAAAGGCTGTGGCTGCGAATGTATGCAAGGTTCTCACTTTCCACATCCTCACATACATCACACAATTTACTCACTGATATGTATTTAAAATAATTCCAATGTAACACGACAGACCTAGGCAACAAACTATTGTTTAGCAGAAAAGGAAAGAATTTCAAGTATTTTGCATTGTGAATTGCGCCATGTAGAAGGCGGACATGAAGCGAATGAGAAAGATTTAATTGCAATTATTGCTCAGCTGATACCATACAATGAGCTGAACAATCTGTAAATTGCGTCGTGATTCCAGATTTAGCTCCAATGCACGATCGCCACATTGCGTGGAAATTGAGCATACATTGCTCCGTGTAAAACCAGCTTTAAAGGAATGAGAGATTTCATGCAATTACTGCACGAGCGATTGCATTAAAAGAGCTGCGCAACAAAAATAAATTGTGTCGCGTAAAACCAGCATTAGAATTGAATTAGGAACCAAAGGAATGGATGATGAAATAAATACGTCGCACAGGCGTGTACACATTGTATTTCAAATAATAATTATTTAAAACCGGTAACACTCCACGATGAAAAATTGCGGAATATCGTCAAACACCGAAAATAAAAGTAATTTTGTGGTGTTAAAAAATCGAACAAACACGTGGCTGCAAATAGCATGCTTGCGACATATAATAGTTATAAGTACTGAAAACTGCTATCATTAGAAAAATCAATATAAAAATACCTACAAACACATTTTCACTTTTGCAACAAATGTCAATTTAACAACCAAAACATAAAAACAAAATTTCAAAATCATATATGAACACTCACCATCTTGCCACAACAATTTCAACGGAAGTGAACAGAACAGGAAATTTATGTTGCCAACAATTCAGCAAAAATTGCCACACGAAGGCCGCATTCCGTTACTAATGATTTCACTGATTCAGGGCCGCCTTCCGTTATTCACTGATTTCACTGGCCAGTGTTTTCAGTAATGTCAGCTATAGTTCCGAAATTGCTGACGGCACTGATAGTCACTGATGGTCGGTTGATGACGATACCCTGTGCGAGGCTACATCAGTTTACTGAGATTACCGATTTTACTGGCGCTTCAGAGCATCAGTGTTGTCAGTAAACCAATATTTTTAGCGGAAATTCAAAAGTTGAAGTTATCTAACTATAGGACGAGTCTTTTTTTAATATATAAGGGCCAAAGAGGGTATCTATTAATTTATATGCGTTTATTTAACGTCTGTTTATAGTTACAGAAGCATTCGTCGTGCAGTTTGCAAAGACTAAATAATGGCCGCCTTCCGTTTTTCACTGATTTCACTGGCCAGTGTTTTCAGCAGGGTCATATAAGTTAGGTCTGGCAACTTCCTAATATTTTTGACTCACTTACTGAAGCTCGCGGCGGCTTGCGAACTAACGGCGCTAGTAGTAGGTTGACCCAAAACAAATACGTTTTTTCCATAAGAATGCATGTAAACAATGTGCAGCGAGTGTTTTAAAAGCAAAATTTGGTGTGTTACAATGTTTATATGACAATAATTCGCGTATGATAAACAAACTACAGTTAAATTTATGCACTACCAA
>PNEQ01086419.1:0-21191 GCA_003012365.1 Medauroidea extradentata | reverse complement strand
AGAAAATGTTCTGAAAATCAGTTGACAAAAATAGTTGCACGTTTCACAAACATAGAAGTTCTGCAGCTCTACAAACTGGTATTCAAATATTTTGTTTGTTAGAGTACAATATTTTTATGTTCCATTGTGAAGTCTGCATGGGAACAGTACGCAGGAATGTCCTCGGCATGACTAAGTAAACAAACGTCTGCAAAATGCCAGCCCCAACGCGTCCGCCTGTGACCAGGCAGGTCAACTAACGCCCTTGGGGACACGTTATGACACTACGGACGTTATGGCAAATAAATGGCCTTTGTAAAGCCATCAAATCGGTTCATCAAACACGCTCTCCGTGCCGTATTATATTTGTCCTCATATGTTTGCCGCAACGTGCGTAGTATGCATGACGCATATTCAGTATTTGGAAACATTTTTTTTTTCGGGGAGTTGGCTCATTTACCTTTCAAACGCACTCGTAAACAGGGCTAGTCAACAAATATACTCGGCGGGCTCGTTAGTCTTGTCACAGGCGTGTACATAAACACGGTGTTCATACGCACGTTCCCCCTCCACGTTATCAAGCGCAGAACACAAAGTAACAGCCGTCATCATCATGGCTCAGTCAATCAAATAACTGATTCGTTTTCACGCGACGTGAAAAGAGAGAGGGAGAGAGGAGCGCCGACGTATTGCGATCACGGCAGTGTCGATGGATTCAGCGGCGAACAATTACAACCATTTAATTACGGGATTAACGGCAAATATGGCCATTCGAACCTGTCCGACGCTGGTCGGCGGACCGGAAACGGGCGGAAATGCTGCCCCTAATTGAGAGCCCGGCGCCATGTTTAAATATGGCCGGGTGCAGAATTACGTTGCCAATTACGGGGAGGCTGTGTGATTGTCGCGAAGCGCACGAGGTCTAGTATCGTGGGTCGACGAGCGCGCAGAATATCCGCCCGCGGTATTGTGTCGATACTACTGGCGTATCCATCCATTCGCGGTGAAGATAAATAAAACAAAGTGTTGCAGCCGCATTTATACACTCGCAAAATTTCTGAGCAGCTACCCGTGGCTAGCAGAAACAAAACAAAAAACGGAGGTAAATATACTCCACATGTAACGGAAGCTAATTTCCTCTACATTTAAGGGGAAATTCCTCCATACACGTAAAGGAAAGTTACAGAACTGGCAGTGTAACTTTTCATTACCCCACGTATTGGCGTGGACCTTCTATGGCAATTTTACAGGACGCGCAAACGTGGAAATTTCTACTCGTATTCGGAAACCAGTTTTTCCGTACAGGGTTGGGAAATATTCCCATACACTTGATGAGTAAAATTACCAACTTTTTTTGCAGTCTGTCAGCGCAGAAACAGAAAATACTGCGTGCCACGTGTATGTGCGAAAACTCATTTCCTGTTTACGCACGACGAACCACTACCAAATAAGTTTTTTTTCTTTTTTTTTTTAATTTCGTGCTTTGTGCTTAGATGAAAGGTGACGAGGGAACGGGACAAATGAATACTTATTTTGAACCAATAAACTTGTGTTACCTTCTGCACAAGAACTATAACAAACAACGTAAACATTGCTGCAGAAAAAACCAACAAAAAACCTTGCAATTTAAAATCCAACTCCGCCCATAGGTTTATTAAGTTAATGCAGTATTAGTCTGCACGTTGGAAAGAAAAACTGTATTTCATAACAACACCGAATACCCCGACTCTTATAACTTTGTGTCGTAAGAAAAAAAATGTATCCTACAGTTTTTTTGTGCAGTGTCATACCAGAATAAAAATGTAATTAATGTTTTTTAACTTACCCAAAATACTAACTAACAATAATTAGACAATTCACAAAAAATGTTTCAGAAACGTTATAAAAACTCTCAACAATAAAAACAGAAATTATTTCCCGTTTTTCTTAATTTGGATCCTGTATACAAGTGTTAATATTTTTATATACAAAACATTCCAAAAAAAATTCCACTTGTCAGTAAGTTAAGAAGGTCTTAGTGCACTGTGCGTTGATAAGATTTTAACGAACAGAACACACAACGTGTAGGTATCTAATGTTGGAGGAAGAGCATTTTTACAAATAAAACAGGACAAAATTGAAACTAGGTGCATAAAAATTTGTTTTACAAAATAAATACAACTTCACATTCGCTAGCACTTAGTTATTAAATACGTTTACTTTCGGGATTGCTATAAAACCGGCGGTTTAAATTCCTCTTTGCGTCAGTGAATTCTACAATTTTTTGCACTGTAATATTACACGGTAAAGAGATTTAGACAATAACTTTTGTAGTTGTACAAATCATTTCTATGGCGACAAGAGTGCCATCTGTTTTCTTTGTAGTGAAAAAAATACAAAATATTTACTAGCGCAGTAAAACTCAAAGTAGCGCACAATATCAACCTAGATAATCAGATGTAGGAACTGTAAACTGATAGTTAGGGGCCAGTACTTTTTGAAAAAAAAAAATTGCCTCACTTTGTTTCAATATATGTAGTATCTGCAGCTATGCTTCGTGGTTATTAGCAGCGTATCTTTGTGTAGAGGCGTAACTTATATGACTGAACCAATCATAACATAGTTACTGCTACACTGTACGTCTGTGGTTACCGCGTGGAACCTGAAGTCTCGTTCATCGAGTAGAGTAGACACTAACAAATATTGCTGCGATGCGAGTCAACCCACTATAAGGTGCATTTGAATAATGTCACACGTCCAGTAGGTCCTGAAAAAAAATCTTACGTGGTCGCAATAACGAATGAATTTAATTAATGTTTATGATGTGAAGCGACACGTGGTCGATACCTTAACTAGTCAGAGTAATAGTCATCAATCATAATAAATTATCAGAAATTATAAGCATAAAATTATAATTATGCAACCATTCGTTCTTCTCGTCATGTCGCGAAGCCGATAAAATGACAGCCATAAAGTCAGCAGTAATGTATACAATTTTATTAAAATTAAAAAAAAAACATAAATGTAAATATTTGGTGTCTGTGAAGGTGGCAGGTACAGTTGGACAAGCATGCAGGCCTTTCCCCCTCCCCCCGACCCCACACTTGTGACCCCTATTTGTCAAAGAGAAAAGGATGCGAACCAGCCTATACTATTTAAGACACAAATGTTAAATCGTAATAATAATTAGTTTTTGAGGAATGTTAGGATATAGGAAAACATGTAAGGTACTTGTTGAGTGTAACACTATGTAATTGGAATTAACGTGTAATAAATACTCCGAAGGCAGGAAATTACTGTCCTTGAGGGACAGGGCCTCTTTCGAAAGCTGCTTCGTGATTGGCCCAACTGAACCAAAGCCTGCGGGGTAGGCGACAGGGATTTTGGCGTCAAGCGGGAGGAACGTGGCGAAGTTTTTAACGGTTAGGACAGACGTTGTTGGGACGCGAGGAACGATGGACGGGGGCGTAGGTTCGGGCGTCGAGACGCATTTGGAGAGGCGTTTTTGAGACACGGAGAACGACAGGTAGGACTGCTAAACGCCAGTCGTCCTCATTTTGAGCGTCGTCACACCTACCAGTTTCGGGAATCAGACGCGTTATTGAGAAGTGTTGCAAGTCAGAGCGGCAGTCCACTGACGACGTCATAATAATCTTCGAGATTACTTATCTGCAGATAGCCGAGAATAACGGGCGTGTAATCAATAAATGTTCAGTTAAGATTGAGTCAACAAACTTTGCATAATATTTATCTTGCCAGAAGAGATCAGCAAGGACTTGCTGCCCGGATGAAATCAAACTTACTGACTTTTTTTTATGTACTCACTCACGAACAAAAAAATAGAAACAAGAGCGCGTCGTAGACCCAAACCAAACGTCGCTATGCCAAATTCGTGAAACAATTATTAACCATGCAGTTTCTTATTAAACTTTGCAAAAAAAAGTTACTGTCAATTCAAACTTTGTTTGTATGTTTCACAAGATGAAATTTACTGAACAGCACAGGGAAAAAATTTGAGGCAGCAACATGGGTATTCTCACTCAACTCACCACAGAAACATTTTCTGTCTCCACTAAAATATTGTGGCCACTACAAAATTATTTTGTGTTTGCTAAGAAATAATTTTGCAGGGAGGATTTCCTACGGTTTTTTTTTTCAGCGTGTACAGACAATTGCAGCAATTGATTTTTTTCTTTTAAGTTAATATTTTCGTAAGAGAAAATAATTTTTGCGTTTACGTTCAGTTGTAAATGAACTATAGACGAGTGGCACTAAGGATAATTCTACTACAGGTTACTAAGATCTATGTTAAAAGTTTGGCACGGGGAAAAATTCTGCCGCTTGAGCGCTGGTATTGCTAATGGGGACAAACTGATCAATCACAGAGCTTTCATGAATTTTAAGTTACATTAAGTTGACAATTTAAAACGTGATATTGGTTTATTTTCACTTTAAAATTGAGTTAAATGACTTTTGTCGTTTCCAAGTCTATTTAAATTTAATTTTTCTGGTCCCTGTGCGATAACAGAGGAACTAGTGGCAGAAATTTCCCCTATGCGAAACTCTCCCATAAGAAAACATATTTTCTTACTATCGTGTAGTAGAATTAACCGTAGTGATACGTCAGGCCTTCCTGTTCGGAGCAGTGCAAAATTGAAACTTTCTCTACGGCACGACATATTCTTGTAGACTTCAGCAGTCAGTCATTGTCGCTACTCCCTTCTTCATAGTGACATATCAATTGCAAAAGGGAGGGAGGGTAAAGTAGTCCCCCCCTTCCCCACAATCCCCCCTTCCCCGGAAGCCAGGAACAGATGACATACGAGGATTGTCTCGTCTCCGCTTGGGAAATCACCCGTGAAAACAGGGGATGGTTTGCTCTGGAGAAGGAGGGGATGGTTGTAAGGGAAGGGGGGTAACCCTGGTGACCTTTAACTCTCCGACGTCTTGGCGTCCCCCTCCCACCCCTCACTTCCGGGCAATATCTCAGGCAAACCTGCGGACGATTCCCGGCCATGTAATCTTTCCTCGCGTGCCGGGGCGAAGGCGTATTGCCGCAGCTCGTGGATTGGCGAGGGAAGGAAAGGACGTGGAATAACCGAGAGTGCAGGAGACGGGGGTGGAATTTTGTGCCGGCAACCGTAACGAAACGAGAAATGAGATCCGCTGTGGTTGGTGGGGGGAAGACGATGCGTTAATGGCTAGACGGGGGAAAACGGACGAAGAGCCATACATCATACGCTAGACAACTGTGTGTATCTCGTTCGTTCGTTTGTTCGGAAAGAGGCGGGGTATCCCGTCGTTCGCCATTGTTTCACGAGACCATGAAAATTACCCGACCCCACAAACCCCTCGAGGGGGCCAAGAACGCTTCCGACTGAGCAAACAAGGTGGTAATTAATCACGGGCGACGTGGCGCCTAATTACACAGCACTTATCTGGGACGGTTACCCGCGCGAAATTCGCGAAAGATATACCAGAAGACCCAACTACCATTACAGACTCCCGATTTCGATGTGAGAACGAGTATAACGACTTCCCCTGGTGATGAGTATGGACTCCAGACATTGCTGAAAACATATTTGCAACTACATGTTTCGATTCCATAGTGCAAATATGCAGTTCTGCTTCATGACGTTTCACAATTTCCAGTCACATGTTCAAGGCGACGTCCGTTAGTTTTACAATGATTTTGAAAAAATATATTTTAAAACAACGCAATTTTCATATCGAAGAATCCCTACATTGTTTTGCACAAATGTACGTTAATTTGTACATAATTTTTCGTAACAATACAATTCGTATTTTTTTACACCCAAAGTATCTCCAATCGTTGTGAAAATAATCCAAAACCAAACAAAACTATTTTTTGAACGAACTGCGCATTATTTTGAAAAATTCGAACATAGAAGTGAGCATTGTATGGCAACTCTTAGTCTGGGATTTAGTCAAAGCATTCTGTTAATAATGTTTTGAGTTTTTTGCACCAGTGTGAAAAAACCAACCTTGCATGGAATTTAAGAGTTAGCGGAAGCTAGCTTTTTTTACGTTAGGGGCATGGAATCGGGAAAGACGATAAGTCGAGTGTAATACGTCCGTCAAACGCCTCATAATCTCTTGGCACGAAGATCTAAACTTGCGTGTGTTCGCAGAAAGTGTTTTTCAATGGGACTTGAAGCGGTGACCCTGTAATTTTATTTGGGGAAAGTATGTGGTAATCTCCAATGCAGGTTTCTGTGGTTTGGTTTTACGATTAGGGTTCATATTTTCTAAGCTGCAGCAACGTGAAAAGTCGTTTTTTCGACTTTTGAGAAGCTTAGTAATCATGTTTTTAACTAGCGGACGGTATTTTTAAAACTATAGGGACACGGTTTGAAGTGTATTTTTTTTTCGTAGGTAAACGCATTAGAAACATAAGTACTTAATGCAATAAAAATGACTTTCCGTTGCACGCTACAGTACGACTGACGCGTAATGTGCATTAACTGTAGAGGCCATGGTCCATCATATCTGCTGCTTTTACAACAGTTATGTTTTATATCCTGAAATGAAGCAGATATCACAAAACCGTTACATAGAAATGTTGGAAAGTGTTTGTCCTATGCAGCTTAACTTTTTTCAAAATATAAATTTTTATGATTTTTGCTAGTTATTGAGTTAGTTAAATTTCCTTAAAGCCAATAATTTGCCAGAATTATAAAATCTAATATTTTGAAAGAAAATTTGGCTACATATTACAAACAATTTCCAATATTTCTATGTAACAGGTTTTACGATACCTGCTACATTTCAAGATTTAAAAAAATAAGCTTACTAAAATAGCGTAATTCGGGACCCGTAGACTTAACAGAAGATATTGGAAAATTGGTGCACCGGTACAACAAGTGTCACAATGTACGTGGTGGTTATTTGTGTTGAAACGTAGCTTAATGATTAGATGTACGTGAATTTCGCAGATACATTCCAGGTCAGGTTGAACGCCAACTACGTATAGACTACTTCATTGTAATGTCTGTGAGTTGCTGGCGGCTGTTACGAAACGCGTTTGACTACTGCAAGCCAGTAGTAAATAAGGAAATAATGCGAAGTGCTATCGCTTGCTACCTGCTTGTACGGTTATAAGCCAATAGATAATCGATTGTGGCCAGTGGGTGTATAGGACTGACAAGTCTAAGTTGCTGCCAGATGAATCCGCGAAATTGACGTACCTCTATTAATGATGTACACTGTAAAAAAAAGTTCCTAAATTGTTTAGGACGTAACTACTCTAAACATAGCATGGGGCAGTTACCATACTTCCGCCTTTATAATATGCCAGCTTTTACGCTTGTTGCAATTCAAGTCTGGAATCTTTAGTATACATTTGACTGTTTTGTTAAAAAAGATTTAGTAGTGCTACCATGGTTGTCTGGGAAACAATTCTACCATACCTACTTTCTTAGCGCTCCTGTACACACGTGTGGCAAATTTACAAACTATTTTTAGAGTGTACGTACATTCTGACAATTCATTCCCATTTTTAAAAACATCCTATCGAAAGTTGAAATTAAAATAATCTTCGTTTGCATACATTTTTGTTGATGTAATGCTGGCGGCGAAAGAGATACACGGTATTTATTGCTTGCTGTGGAACTTACTATAACTTGCGAGCGTGTTCCAAGTATGGCTTCGTTAGTCACCTGATGCATGCCAGCCAGTTGGTACGAGTGTAATGAAAGGTCGGGTAGGGTTGAGAATCAGACGTCACAGTCAAATACCGCACCAACGTCAGATAGGCTTGCTTCACCTCCCAATTAACGGACCACGTGGCCCTCCTCGACCCGGGCCGGACTAATTAATACAACTCGAGGGGCGGTAGGCGGTAATGACGGGGCGAGGGGAGGTGGAAATGACACGCCAGGAGGGGCAAATTAGGCCCCTGACGCGCCTGTACGGCAGTGATACCAACCTCCCCTCACTTAACCCTGTCGACAAGCTGATCCGGGGATTTGTAGCGGCGCGCGGTGTGATGGATTGACCGGATATTCGCCTCACTTTAAACACGATTACAATGAGGCGTACAGGATGGATGTGAGCGTGGAACTACGTCGGTTTGTCAGGGGAGAGGGGTACCTGAGGTAGGGTCACGCGATAAGCAGCTGATTGAACCGATGTGACACCACGTGTGTGTGTGCGTGTATGTGTGAGAAATATAGGTGGAGGTGGGGTGGGGGCGCAACCCGGGTAGCCAATCAAGGTAGAGGAAAGTGTATGCCACGTGACTGATGCTAGCGGCGATAAGGTTATTACTTCCTCGTGGCAACCCTCGTGCTTGGGAGAGGGAGGGGGGGTGACTTTTTTCCCCTGGCGGCATGACTAGCAAAAGGTTCATGTCCCACGGATTTTTTTTCCCCTGTGAAAGTTAAACAGGCAGCCAAGATTCACGTGACACAGCAAATATTCAGATAAAAAGTAGCTCAGTCCAGGTATTAAAAGTGCACCATCTACCTGGATATTTTAGTATCAGAAGCACAGCAGGAAGGTGCGATAAGGGCAAAACTGATGTGTGTAGCTAGTACACCATCGTCCTTACACTGTAAAACAATCTTCCTAAACAGCAATGTAATTTTAACCCATACGTAGTACAGGACACATAACTTGTGAAGAGAATACCAACTAAGCATTGTTATTTTACCAGTCTTGACATTATTATACATTTGACTGTTTCGTAAATATGTATAGGAACGGTACAATTGATGTACGGGGAAAAAATTTTTGCATACCTACATTATGAATACACCTGTACATTGTTCTTGGCAATTTTACAAAATTATTTTTTGACGGTGTACGTGTGTCGTCTTGCTGGAATATCGATGGCGTGCCGTGGATATAATTCATGGGAAGCTGGTCGTATCTACGGGTGTGTTGTTTGTTGAACCATTGGACTGGTAGAGGTAGGGACACTCAACAGCCAATGGTGTTCAAGAGTCGAGGGACTAATTCTCCAGTCGTACTACCTTATAGTATTAGTCAAATACTTTATTAGTTGATTATTTTAAGAATGTTAATACCACGTGATAACAGTGTTATGTGAAATCTGCTACCTTTAAACCTGAAAGCGCTTCAGCACTGAGTATAATGGGTCTTACAATGTGACCATATCATTTCATTGGTGAGAAATCTGCTGCAAAGTTCGTTGTAGGAACCTCGATTAGTTATTTATCTATCTAGGTAGCAGATTTCTGATGTAACTGTGTGGAAAGTCCGTAATTAGCCATACTTAAATGGTCAAATAGCTCGTTTTTAAGGCACGAATTATTTTCAGTACCGTAAACTGAGGCGACTTGGGCCCTGGGGGGTAACTTTGTCTCACTCAAAATTTTAGTTTTTATGTCGTTTAGTGAAGAACATTTCAAATTTTATCTGACTTGATTAGATGTATTGTTTTAAGCACCAGACTTTAATTATCTGTATATTAATTAAATTACTCCAAAACTAATATTTTGACTGAGACAGAGTTACCCTAAAATAGGCCAAAGTTGCCCCAGTTTACGGTACTTTACAAGATTTTTTAAAATGTGTTTTCTTATCGCATACTGATGCATTCGGAGTGAGACAAATAGTCTCGCAAAGAAACTCTATAATTTATAAGTGCAATATAAAAATGTAAGCTTGTTAGAACATAGGGTAGTGTGATGACTGTTATTTTATAATGAATTAGCTCTGTTTCGACATGCGTAAAATTTTGCCATTACATTCGCGGGTACACGCATAGCACACACCAAAGTATTTATTTATTCATTTAATTTTTGGGTTGATTCCTCCTCCCCCCTCCTGAACCAATTGTTATTTTCTTGCAGAAAAACTCGCAAGCGCACGAGATCAACAACTCATTAATGATGCGTCGCATTCGGATGAAAAAATATGTCAGACATATTGGTTGTTACTGTACATATAGATATACGTTTCTATGGTGTGGTGATGACACACGTATAGCCACGAATATAACTTGCTGTCAGAATGAGGATGGTAACACAGCCGTACCAACTTCCGTAATAATGTTCATTGCTGTACTACACCAAACAGGCTTCTGAGTATTTTTAACGTTTAATCTCAACAATTAGTGTCGTAAAGAAATATACAGTATGTTTCCGAATAATACCGGCAAACTTCGGCATGTGTTTCCTTGTGAAAAAAATACGCGGAAAATCTAAAGAACTCTTCATGTCTAAACTTA
This sequence comes from Medauroidea extradentata, assembly GCA_003012365.1. Classification (NCBI taxonomy): domain Eukaryota; kingdom Metazoa; phylum Arthropoda; class Insecta; order Phasmatodea; family Phasmatidae; genus Medauroidea; species Medauroidea extradentata. The sequence goes on along the minus strand of PNEQ01086419.1, from coordinate 11,017 downwards.
TTATTTTACGAATGAAAAACCTTTGAAGATTTGCATATTACAACTATATTTTCGAAAATAATGGAAACTAAACAACTTGGAAGTACAATACTCTGAACATTAGTTAATGTTGTAGGCTCTTCTAAGCCATAGCAAATTCGGGGAAATACCGTCCACCCTGATAGAAATAATAGGGGTGGCCACCCTCTATTTTCGTACTAATTTTGTAGCGTTAGGGGATTTGGTCATTTTATTAAGGCTTATTGAGCTGTGTGACTATGTAACAAAATCTATTCCGTTGTTCCAACTGCCTAGGACCTGTCGTTTTCGTTCAATACGATGTCAAGAGTTGGTGGACCTGGCGCATGAGCCATGCTGTTGAGTGGTACAGAAAGTAATTTGTCTCGTGTAACTATTAACATAGTTTCCAATACGTTTATCTTCGAAAAGAAGACACACTTCAAACGGTGCGACTAAGAAAATTGCTGTCTGCTAATTAAATATATGATTTATAGGGTCCTCAGAAGTTCTAAAATTGACTTTTACACGTTGCTGTAGCTGAGAGAATATCAACCGTAATCGTAAAACTAAATCATAGAAACTTGCATTGGACTTCAACACGTACTTTCCACAGTTTAAATAACAGGGTCGTTCTTGGAGTCTCGTTGAAAAACACATTCTTCGAAAACACTGCACGCTAGTTTAGTCCTTCGCGCCTAGAGGCGATGAGGTGTTTGACTGACGTGTTATATTCGACTTATCGTCTTCCACGTTTCCCTGCCTCAAATGTAAATAAAAAGCTAACGTCCACTAACACTTAGGTATTCGGTGCAGCAATACAGAGCCTAGATTATAGGCAATACTGCGTACACTTGTGTTTTGCTGTTCTGAGTGCACAAGCGACGATCACTATAATCATCGCGTATTGTCCGTTTAGCAACTCGCAATACCGTAGGCTGCATTCACGTGATGCACTGTAACAACATATTTTAACCTAAAAAATAAACCCGCACCAACATCTCAAAACCCTTATCCCTTCCTACGTGAACTGCAAACTTGCCAAGCAACAAAAGGATTCCAGATTTCCGTTGGCTCCTTCCAATATCAGTATACAGTACCAAATGCTTAGTACCCGCACGATGAGCGTTTGGAAAATCCTGCAGCTGTTTAACTCCCTCAAGTACAATTCACGTAGCAGCTTCCCATATATTGCATGTTGCTATCTGGTTCGACATTCTTCGTCTGTTATGCATACGTACTTCGCTAAATGGTTTCGTGAAAATTTAATTCCGAAAACACGAATATTTATTAAATGTTTGCAACATTTCAAATTTATGGGAAATATATTAGGCCTACCTACCACATTTTCAGAGTTGCATATCGCCCGTTTTTTGTTTAGTCACTTATCCCTTTCTTCTTTAAATTGCATTAAAAACTGGTATTTTAGTACCTCGTAGCTCCGTCAGTAATCACTTTCGAGAAAACATTGTACCAACATTTTATAATTATGTTTTCTTCAGTTATTACCTCCTGGAGTTTGTCAATGTTGGTTTATGTAAAGTGCGGCGTACACAATAAAATAGCTGACGCGTGTGAACTATTCAGTTCAGAACACACTTGACGTTTTGTATGCAGCGATAGAGACCAAGAATTGTTGGCTTGGTTCGTGTTCTTAATGAGCATGGTGTCGTAACGATGACGTTCCGTACTTGTACGAAGTAATTTTTCTTTTCGTACGTTGGCACATTGATAGCATACGAAATAGGCCCATAAAAAATGTTCTTGTAAATTAAATCGCATTCGAGTCACGTCGTAGGCGACGCTCGGAAAGACAACTCTTTTATACAGAAATCACTGTATATGAAAATTTAACAGAAACAATACACTGTAAAAAATAGTTTGTAAATTTGCCACACGTGCGTATAGGAGTGCTAAGAAAGTAGTTATGGTAGAATTGTTTCCCAGACATCCATGGTAGCACTCATAAACTTTTTATAAAACAATCAAAATGTATACTGAAGTTACCAGACTTGAATTGTAACAAGTGTAAAATTTTTGCATATTTACAAGGCGGAAGTATGGTAACTATCCCATACTGCGTTAGGTTAATTACTTCCTAAACAGTTTTGGATCGTTTTTTACAGTGTACAACGAAAAAGTAATGTATTTTATATCATAATTAATATGTAAAATTTATCTGAAACATTTACATTCAACAAACCAATATAAGCTAATATATTGTTTTTTACAAACATCTCTTTCTATAGTATATTTCCTTGAGTTACCGTATTTAAGAATAAATAATTTTGATTATAAAGCGGGATGTATAAATATGTTCTCAGTTGTGAAGTAGTTCGTCTGCCAAGGCCGTCGAGCGATGTGCAGTACCTCGGTCGTTACAACATTAATCAGAAAGTACTCAACGCATATGAGAGATTTATGTTTAGGAACAGCATTCAAAGAACATTGTGTGTATACCCATTTGAGGTTCACTCCTACTCGTTAAAGCATATATTTTTTTAGCGGCCGAAAATAGCGAAAAGGATTTTTTTGCGGTCCTTTTTAAGTACGAAAATCTTTATGCAGAGTCTTTTAAAGGGTATGTATTGGCTGTACAATACACCTTTATTGTAAATGTTACGTCATAAAATGGTAGGGTTAGCACTGAATGTCTCATATACGCGAGTTGTCGGCAAGAAGACACACTGAGATAGACATTGACCTGGGATAAGTATCTGTGAGTGTACAAGAGAAACAGGGACAGAAAATACGATAAACACGCTTCGCTTTTAGTCAGTTTTCTCACAAAAAAAACAAGTAACTAAAGGGTTTTAATACATATGTGTATTCACAAAGGAAGCATCTAGGTTAAGTTAATTTTGTTTCACGTAAGAATGTGTACTATAAATAAATGGCCCTAGATTACAATATTTTGCAGAAATCCAAAATTTATTGTATGTAATTTTATTGATATTCCAGTGTTAAAACTTCGACTATAGCAACAAATATACGACTTTCGTATTTGCTTCACAAACGTTTTACTGTCGTAGCTATATTATTCTTTGAGAAATCAGAATACAGAAATCGTCCTGAAGTGGTGCTGATTTATTGACTACCGTTGCTGTAGTAAGCTGGGTAGGTAGCTCTCGTAACCAGAGGAAGGATATACAATTAGATAATAAAACTGTCATCTGTGTAGAGGGAGTCTTTCCCAGCTTACTTCGAGACCGGGTTGTCTTCGCAGAGGTGTGGTTTTGATAAAGGGGGGCGGGGTTACCCATAAGACAGGGTGATCGCCCTCGCGTGATGCCAGGGCTACCTTGGCGTCGCCTCTAGACACACAATACAGCGCCTTGAAAGCCCAGCTGAGTGAAGGAGAGAGGCCTACGCAAGTATACGTCATAGTCACCCCTGAGAGACACCGCTCCTAACAAAGCCAACTAACTATACCACCTTGGCTCTGGCGTCCTTGTTTGATATCGACTAAGACACAAAGCAAGCCTTGCGGTCTGCTTACACAGATGTCTTCTGCCCGGGTATGTGAAGACATTCCCCTAGTCCTCTATGCCGGGGAGTCTTAACCGTTAATCATCTTAATCAGTTCCTGTGCGGCCGGTTAATAATTAACACGCGCTTGATATGCCCAGGCTAATTGCCTGCACAACCCCCGCCCCCCTGAGGCGGTGCACCGAGACACGACCCCTTCCTCAAACCAACCCCTTTACCTCTTTAGCATTTCTCTACCCCTGGGTTCCTTTAATCCCCCAACCCGCTCTAATTCTGACTCATGGAGTAATTATATTAATTAGCCTAATCATGTGTAAACAAGCGAGCCCGGTGGCGCTTCACAATTACACGGCTTGGAAGGTGGTGAGGGGGTAGTTTTGACAAGGGCTGAGGAGGAGGTGGATGAAGGGGGATGATAGCTGTGGCGAAGGAACAAGGGTTGGCCCCCTGAACAAGAAGAGAATCGATAGTGAAGTCTGCGCCAATGCTAGCGAGCAGGAGAGCGCGATGATTGGACAATACACTTCACCACTACTGTCTCTCTCTCTCTCTCTCTCTCTCTCTCTCTCTCTATCGCTCGACCTTGTCCCTATGATCCTACGACTAGCAGTCAAAGTTAGACCAATCAGAACCTGTCCGATCCACTTAGACGAGATGACTGTCAATCTGTTCGCGATAATATAGCCGTATCAGCTCGAATCTCCAGAAATACAGTCACTTTCTTGTACAAACGTATTCACCGACAGTAAGTTCTTTGTTCCCATCTCGTTTGTATGTATATGTGCATATACACATACATCTGTGTGTATGAGAGTGTGTTCAGTTTTACAAATGCTCATCCTTGATCATGAAGAAACTATTAATAAAGTACAACACTAAATTTCAACTCGAATTCTAATTTGTAAACTTATTACTTCTATTCGACAACGAATTGATCAAACACACAGAAAATAGTAACGTTAAATTTAATTTTTGAAAAAATTTTCGGTCAGATTTTTATTTTACTTTCTTCGATTTGTTATGATACTATCATATTCTTTTTTTCTTCCTACTCGGCATAGCCATACTCGATTATGAAAGAAGTGCTTTGTAAATTATTTAAGCAAATCAACATTTTAATTTAATTATAATCTTCGACACCTAATTTAATACTCCTACACCACACATGTTGATTAATGTTTGTCTTAATCACGTATATTTCGTTAACAAATTACATCTGCAACTTTGTAACTGGGCTACCAGTAATTAAATAGGTTAGAATACGCGAGTGTTTCCGTACACGTTTGCCAAATAAACGCACGATTAAATAAAAATGTTTATTAAACAAATTATAATTTATTGTAATATTAAATAACAAATATGAAAATATCTTTGTTGAATACAGTATTTTAACGCCAATTTCATACAAGTACAAAAGAACAGACGCCGAATGAGCTACCGGCAAATTGAATTTAAATATGAATAGAATGAAACGCAGAATATACGCGCAAACAAGGTATATGGCAAATAATACGTTAACGAAACAATACAACGTGTGGTGTGACATTCAGAGTGACCAGCTCAATAAATATGCAAAAAATTACGGCGAACCCCAACCACTATGGCTCGGTAACCAACTACCTCTAGCCTATCATACACGTATATAACAACAAATGTTATCAAGCCAAATTCAGGCTAAGCTAGAAATATTGATAAACCACTAGGCTGCCACATACCTTGTCCACGCATCGGGAATGTTAAACGACAGGGACGTTCTCTCCTACCGTCCGGCGAAAACTGTGTTACGTCGAGAAGGCGGCACTGCGTTGTATAGTACCTAAGACAGAGAGTCCTCCCAACCTGAGAACAGCCGAGGAAAGTTCAAAATTGCCCAACCATCCGCCAAATATCTTCTTCTTGGGGGCACTGCAGTAGAGTAGTACAGCCAAGCCGTCTTAAATGAGGTCTGTGTTAGGCTTTCGTCGTCTGACGTCATCACATGTTGATTACAAAGTTTATAAACGTTCTCGAAATATAAACACTGCAATTTCTTGGCACCAAAACTTTGTAACGTGCGTACGTCACGTTACAACTTAGAACTTATAAAGTGTTTCTTTATCGGATATAACATCAAAACTATACTAGTTCTTCCTTCGTACCAATCTAATGTTGTAATGCTGTATGTTACACATACGAATGTACACTCTCTCTCTCTCTCTCTGTCAGTCTCGTTAGTACCTCTGTTGCCACATTTCCATCGCCAATATACAGCCACTACTCTCGATTCACCATTTTCCCGTGGTCTTCCGGCTGCCGTCTGCCAGTCACGTTGTTATTGCCACTACCATACAACTATCTACCGCGCATTGACGTAAAAAAATGTTACCTCTAGAAAAATGTTTAGAAACTACTTTCCCAGATACATTTTTGTATGAGTATGACAATTGTAATATTTACGATATACAAATAAGATAGTATATTTACAAAATAACAATGACCAATTGTTTTTTAATTTTAATTAGTGTGTATATTTACAAAACAATTTTTGTATATTTAATACTTATTTCTTGTATACATTTTTTACAACCAGTTGACAAGCATTTTTTGTACAGTAACAAAATATTTTCTTGTAACACATGGCTGGCCGCCGAGGTATATTTTGTTTCACATCGTACATTCTGACATAAACATTTATTCGTATCGTTTCCATAAATATTTGGAAAATTTAATCAACATTGATTACCTGCGACATTCTTGTTGTAGTGGCTAGTTTACAATATTTTCCTGATAAAATTTAAATTATTTTTTGCTAAGCACCAAACAATCACTGACATTCTATGTCTGCGGACTCTGTTTGAAGTGGCCCTGAAACCCTCCAGATCACTTCTAACTCTTCCATCTCAGCAGTGACTTGGGTCCAATTCGAAAGGTTTAAAAAGTCAGCATCTGGATTCTCATGAATTCTGCCATAACCATCTCAGGTAGGGTTAAGGCCTTCGACGTGGCAACCCTGCAAGAGGGAAGAGTTTGGTTTAGTTTGGTTTAGTCAACCATGCAGATGTTTGTATACGGTGAAACTTTTTTTTCTGAACAACTTGCCAGACAGGTAACCAACTCTTTTGTTGATTTACTGTCGCATGCTTGTTTTCCCATATACAAACACACACACACACATATATATATATATATATATATACATATTTATTTATTTATTTATTTATATACAGGGTTGACTGTTACAAACATTTATCTCGGTGAATGACAGTGGCTTTCCCTTATTCATAGTCACTGGTTATTTAAATAAAAAAATGTCGCACGAACTTGTTTCACTGTCCCACGCGTAAATCTACAGCTCTGCCTCATGTCTGTTGGCTGAGTGTACTTGTACAAAGGCGTCACTCATTTAACTGGGCCATTCAGAATAAGGTTACTGCGACACCTACCGTCTGAGATTTGCTGGGAGAACCCTAAGATAATTGTGAGTAAAAACATCAAATTACTGACCACGTAGAAGAACTGCCGATGTGCATATAAGTCGTTGAAACAAGTTGGTAGAAATTTTTTTTCACTAAAATTCAGCGCCTCTACTTATTCACCGGTGCGTAGAACAGACTAACGAATCAGGTTAAGCCATTGCTGGTGGATAGCTGAGATAACTTTAAAGTGTATTAACCCATTATCCGTCATTTGTATTGCTTTTACGATAGTAATTCTTTTAAACCCTAAACGAGAGCAGGCATTGAAAAAATTGTTGCACACTTTCGTTAACAACAGTGTACACTATGTTAATTTTTCCAATAGAAAATACCTAACGGTTTCAGCTAATTATACAGTTACTGAAATTATCATTAATTAACTAATTAGCTAAATCTATGTAATGTTTTGTCTTGAAAAAAGTAGAAGTACGTAGTAAAACAATTTTAAGCAAGACTTTGTAACATTTTTTCGATATCTGCTCTCGTTTGGAAGTAAAAAAAAAATCAATCATGAAAGCAGTAGAAATGATGAATTATTATTAGAGCCCACGATTTTTCGCGAAAAGAATTCAGCAACAGTTTGTTTCAGTCGTATGTACACATATGAAGCTCTGCTTCATGGTTACTGTCAGAATGTATTATTGCACAGACGTGGCTCATTTGACTGTGCCAACATGAACAAGGTTACAGCGACACCACACGTCTGTGATTTGCGGGTAGAACCCTAGACACTGAGAGTTAAAAAACAGCCAATCATTTACCGTTAGTTCAGTGCTTGGCTCGTTGAGGCGATGCATTAGATGCGAGCTTCAAGTTCTTCCTTATAGCTCCATCACTTCCGAGACTGTAACGCTCAGATAGGCGGCCCCCTTAATATGTCTCAACTGTGCTGGGAGGTTTTTCCGTGAGCGTTCCAAGCGCATTTTTATACGCGGTGCTTGGTTTTTCAAACAGGTGAGCTAACCAACAACGCAGGAGCGCAGATATTTTTCTTCTACGACGTAGTTAGGCGGTCTAATTGGCTGCAGAAATTAGGCAGGCGACGCCGTCATAAAAGAAAACGAGAAGTGGCGGACGCAATTTCGCCGGGAAAGATGGCTGCACCAGCCGCCGAGAGCCGGTGCTCACCAACCCCGAACTAATACCGGAGTGATTTTCTCTAATTTAAGGTGAACGCCCACAGCAGGTTCCTGGACAAGGGGGCAGGGGGGAAATCTCTCCACCCTTGTTACCGAAAGTAAACTGCAGAGGAGTAATTTTTTACTCCTCCTTTCCTCCTCTTCTACCGTGGTCGTTCCTCGACTTCCGTCTCCCAACTTCGGCGTATGACGAAGCACAGTTTAGGTGGGCTAATCTCATTAGAGCGCTCTCTGGCGAGGGAGTAGAGTGTGTAGGGGAAGGGTGGGTCTCTGGGGTAAATAAAGGGTGACTAACAGCGACGGGGGTCGAGCCGTGCACCAAACGAGCTGGAAATGCAGGGCTACAATCACGGTCCACCGTAGATCTAACAGAGGCTGCACTTTTTTTCCTCTCCTGTAAATGCAGTGCTCCCTTGTCCCTGTTGTTTTCAAGGTAATTATATTTTAAATCTAAACGAGAGCAGATATTACGAATATGTTTAGCAGTGTTGTTTACTATGGATTTTGCCATGATATATAATTTTATCAAAACAAGAAATTATAAATGGTAGACCTCCTTGAGAATACTTGGGGCTAGAAACCGTTGAAGCACAAAAACATATCGTAAAAAAAAACAGAAACTGCAGACATGCAGGAAACCAAAATTACAAACTAGTGTTGGACATGCTAACACAGGAATACGGATTCACAAAACTAGTGTTTGATGAAAAGTATATATTCAGTACTGCAAATAAATTTTGTTAACAACTATCACCTGGCGAATCTAACGGCTTAGCATTAACAAGTTTGTTTCAAACTATTTCAAAGTGAAATCAGATGTGAGGTTTGACGAGCTTGTCATTAGTTTTAATGTGATTTGATATTTTTTAATGCTTTTAATTTAGCAACTAACAATATCATCATTTATAATGAGCTGAGGTTAAAGTAAGGTATGTGGACCTGAATTTCGACAGCAGCAATGTCATTAGAGACGGTGACACACAACTTCGTACAATTACAGGAACTGGGGAAGGAATCGGCCATGGCCTTTGTTATAGAACCATCCCGGTATTCGCTTGGAGCGTTTTCAAGAAACCATGAAAACCCGAAATAAGGATGGCCGGAACTGAGGATCGAACCAGAACCCTCCCAAACGCGAGTCAAACGTGTTACCGTTACGACACATCGTTCTATAAGGTTGGCAATGAATTACTTGAACTAACACCGTGCATTTTCTGATTGGAAAACAATTCTCCTGAATTAATAGGGAACTGGATTGGATTATTCACATTCGGGCTACACTCTACACACTCACACACACACACACACACACATATATAATATGCATCTATGTATTAGTCTTCCTAATATTATTAAAGAGTGTTTCCTCCTACATGATCTATTTCTCTTACCCTTATCTTCCTGTCTAATTTATATTTTTCTTGGTTCTCGATCCATAAGCAAGAGGCCATAAAAGTTAAATTAGAACACCAGTGGTACAGAATGTTTATTTTGTAAGTCGTTATTATATTGGGGGTTCATAAGTTATTATTAGTTTGGGGGGTTTCACTCAGATGGTAGCTACACTGTGAGTTTATTTAGATGTTATTTAGGGCTAAATGACTTTGTGACAGTTGTGGTTAAACGGCCATTTACTATACTACAATGTCAGGTACTCTGATTACAAGACGTTTACAAAGTATTATATTAATTTATAATGTGTGTGTAGAGTTGGTGATTTGTGCTGAAAAGAATTTTGCAACAATATGGCTCAATATATTTGTGTGTGAACATCTGCCACTGTGATTCGTGGCTATTGGCAGAATGTATATGTAAAGAAGCGTCGCTCGTTTGACTGGACCAATCAGAGCAAGGTTACTGCAACACCACACATCAGTTATTTGCGGGTAAATCCCCCGTGACGCTGAGTGTTAAAAATCATCCAATCACTGGCCAAGAAGCATAGCTGCAGACGTGCAGATAAGTAGGGCCATGAAGTTTTCGCGGAAAGAGTTTTGCCCCAGTTTCACTGTTAAAATAATGTGTAAAAATACACGTACAAATAGCTGGTAGTTTTACATTTTTGTACGTGTAATTACGGAATACAAGTACAGTTAGTGTAATTATACACAATTGTTCTTGCTGATACAAAATATGTACAAATCTTTCATTAAAAAACACAAATGTATACACAAATTTACTTGAAAGTTGATGTAAATTTACATTTTTGAATGTACGTGTAGAAATACAGTAATATTACATGTAATTTTATATTTTATAACCGCACTGTTTATGTATAAATACACTGATTTAAACGTAAAAATGCTTGTTTAACAATGCAGTTTTGAAACTGCAAAATACTTGTATATTTACTCGAGCTATTTACGTGGGTATAGTATCATACCAAGTAAACGATTTAAAAAAAAAATTTTTACAGTGTTGTTTCAGTGCGTTATGTGCCCGTCTGCAATTCTGCTTCGTAGTCAGTGATTGTATGTTTCAATTGTCACGTGTCTTGGAGTTCTACCCGCTAATAACATACGTGTGGTGTTGCTGTAACCATACTGTGATTGGCTCAGTGAAATGAGACTAGCATCTTCATAAAGACACGCGGCCCAGTAACCACTAAGCAGAACTGCGGGTGTGCACGTATGGCACTGAAACAAACTGAGGCCAAACTCTTATCTCGAAAACTTCATGGCTCTTCAGATAATAAACGGGGAACCGGCGGAGTGCCTAACGGCGCTATCCCTAACACGCATTTTAGGCATTACGCCGTTAGGCACTACGCCGTTAGGCACTGCGCCGTTAGGCACTGCGCCGTTAGGCACTACGCCGTTAGGCACTGCGCCGTTAGGCACTGCGCCGTTAGGCATTCCGCCGTTAGGCACTGCGCCGGTAAGTGAAATCAATATTTCTCTACTGACACATTACGTTGAAATCCATTTGATATAAAAA
>PNEQ01086418.1:0-28308 GCA_003012365.1 Medauroidea extradentata | reverse complement strand
CACTTTTGGCAGTAAAACGACGATATATCATCTCACTAATATTAAGTTTGCTGTACCAAATACGTTTCCGTGAAACCTTTACCCACTGAAACTTTGTAATAGCAATGAAGTTCCAGTGAATATGTTGAAAATATGTAATTGAGGGCACCGTCACCAATGGATGTACACAGGGTAAATAAGATGTTTTTCATTCGATTCAACTCTTACCTAAGGTGTATGTAACTACCCCACAGCGTCAAATTGGCAGGGTTATAAATAAGGTCCAGGAGAAGTCGCCGTTAATGTCAGGGACAAATTTAAGACTGCTTTTCGCGTGGACAGCTATAGCTACTTATCCTGCTGCAGAACTAGCCGCTTGGACATTCTAACATTTGATGACTGAAGTACCAATATTGAGTACAAATAGGTTCTTCAATTAAAGTAAATATTACCAGCAGTTGCGAATAATACTCGCGAGCAAAGCCGCGGGGGACTGCTAGTTTGATTATAAAATCATAACGGTCGAATATCATGTTATTTTAATGTGTAGAAACGATATTTCCTAAAATCAAAGTAATCGTACTACTACTAATAATAATATTCTGTGTAATTTAAAAAAGTTAAAAAAAAGTTTGGACCAGCTGGGATTCGAACCAGAAAAACTTTCTTAACGACCGCGCACCTTGCCACCCTTTTTTTTTTTTTTCGTGCTGTGGCGAGGCGGAAGCTTCAGCATCATCACTGCACCAAACATTCTCCCTTTTGATGTGACTTTATTTGAGTGACCCCGGTAACTGATATTGAGACAATTGGTATAGAGACAATCTTTGAGACCATTGGGACAAACACAAATTAACACCCAGCCAGACCTGGTAATCGAACCCAGTACCCCTCGCACCAAAGTCGACCGCTCAACCAACTGAGCCAGGGGGGTCGGCTCCACCTTAGTCAACTGCGCTGATACAGTAATCATGCAAAACATTTATACTAAAGCCTTCATATAGCAAACTGTCTACAAAATCATAATTTTCTTATTTATTCATACTTTTAAGTTTTTGAAAAGCCATCGTTAAGTTTTATTTTATGTACAATTTTCTTGTGATAGTTGACTCTCGTTTTGTTAAATACGATTTTCGGCAGGCAAGCGTTTATGTACGGTGAACCGGTTAGGATAAGACCATCTCCGGATACAGAAAAGCAAGGGTCGAGTCCTATCTCGCAACCGTATTCCTAAACGTCCTGATATGGTATCGGATATGTCACGGATTATTATTTGCCGTCCCGTGTGCGGTTATAAATAAATGAAGGCGGTGCTGGGCAGTACTTTTTTATAAAACAAGTAGCAGTGACTTTCAACAGCTATTTACCAAAAATGCGTTCATTTTTTACATTCAAAACGTAATGCATTGCATTTTAAATTGTTTCAAACTAGAAGAAATCATAAATACAGTAATATAGATAGAAAATAAATCTTTCGAAATTTAAGTATTAAAAATAAAATTGCAATCACTTGTGCAAAGTAAAGAAAAAGTTATTTTTTTAAAATATATTGCTATCTACGTGGACGTCTTTTGCGCGTTCGAGAAATACAAATGCGGAAGCTGTAAGTTCGAGAAAGCATGCACATCACTCATTACCCTAGCCTCTAGGTGCAAGTAACTAATTGGCGTTCTGTCTCTACGAGACATAACTGTAATTTTGACGATAAATATGAGTTGTATATATCTGCACCTTATAGAAGATTTTGTAGCAAAGTTTCAATGCTCGAAAAGCACCACTAAAACACCCATTTTTGCCATTTTGGCCGCTTTACAATATGCTTTAATGATTACTGTTGAACCAGAAATTGGTATACACACGTATAGTAATCTTTGAATAATATTCCTAACCAGACATCTCTCATGTGTGTTGAGCAGTTTTCGAATAATCTGGTAATGGCCTAATCTCGGCGCACCTCTTGGAGGCCTGGGAAAACGGGTACCATAGTGATGTGCACACGTATGCAGGACCTCGAAGGATTTTTCTTCTTTTCATTTTTTCATTTAAGTCTACTTTTCATTGTCCATTTGTGTGTTTCTCAATTCGAACAAACGGAGCTAATGTAATCAAACTTGATAAAAATATAGTACAGTAGACAAAGTTGATTAGACTTATATGTAATTAGTTAATATTTTCATAATGGCAGTCATTAAAAATATTATTTCTTCATGAGATAAACAAAACGAATTTTTTGAAGAGACACGTTGTTTACATTAGCCTATCAAAGCGTTGGCAATGTGTGTATCTATGTTTTCTCGATCACATGAGTTATCTACACTAACCACACATCTGGGAACCTCCAAACTCTGTACATATGTTTGATATGAACGTATTTTTAATATATCATTTTCATTTTTAACACAGGATGATTCAGAATAGATTTTATTAGTACCCCGTGGATAAATTTATGATAAAGTAATGTTGCGTGTTGGCCGGGCAGCAGGCACATTATATCATGCTGGGTGGTCAGCTCTGTGAGTCAACCAGTGATGTCATGGGTTTTCGCAGCTATGTCGCAACTCCCGAGCGACGTCATTGGAATTTCCCGATGACGCCAGTGCGAATACGTGATTACCAACAGGTACGTCCGAGGTAATGTCTATTTTTAGACCTCAGGTCAACATGTTTCATCAGCTATTGACAACACTGAAGGGGCCGTATAAAAGCCTCGGTACTGCGCAACATGAGTGAGTATTGTGGAGTCGGGAGGTGTAAGTCTTGTGCGGAGTCGGGAGGTGTAAATGTTGTGCGGAGTCGGGAGGTGTAAGTCTTGTGCGGAGTCAGGAGGTGTAAATCTTGTGCGGAGTCGGGAGGTGTAAGTCTTGTGCGGAGTCGGGAGGTGAGAGTCTTGTGATAGTCTTGTGGAGTCTTAGTAATGAGTCGTGAAGATGAAGTGAGACCGAGAATGGTGTGAGGCAGCGCCCTTAGGGGTGGTGTTGCCACTGGGCGGCGATGGACGTCGTGAGAAGTGACGGGCCGAGATGAGACACTGACGGCGACGCAGAAATGAGGACCCAGCGCCTTGAGGGCGGTATCACGATGGCGTCGAGGCAGATGTAACATCGGTGGAGCTGACGACGTGTGGCATCACGAGGATGGCAACACAGCTGCAATGGTCGGTGTCGAGGCTGAGTAGCATCAGCGCCCTGCAAAAGGGACAGACAACACTCAGGTGTTGTGTCGGCGCGGCTGAGCTGACGAGGTGTTGTGTCTCGAGGATGGCAACACGACAGCTGTTGTTGGTGTAGAGGCTGTGTGACGCCAGCGGGCTGAAGGAAGGACGAACAACACTTGTGGTGTTGTGTTGGAATGCTGCAGTGGTGGTGAGCTGTGGAGAACAACACTGACGGTGTTATGTCGAGGAGGGCAGTAACTGGCTACTTGAGGAGACTGTCTACCTGGTGACCCAAGAGAAGAAGTGCTTCGAGAGTTCGCTATTGGTCCTGCTCGGAGGAGGTGCTAAGCTTGTGCAGAGAGGCTGGTGAGGACATCTTGGTGATGTTGGGAAGACGTCTTGGTGACGTCGGGGTCTACTGCGAGGCTATAGGCACATACCTTCGGAGCAGTACTGGGTGAGACAAGGGGGCTTCTGCTGCTGGTCGACAGGTGAAGAAGAGGTGTGCGACGGGGTCGAACCAAATACCTCAAGAGTGAAGACAGTGGTGCACTCTGGGTGCTGCACTGTACATGGTGAGCCATCCTCCCTTAGGACTGTTAAAGTTGTACATTGTCACTATTTGAGAGATCGTTGATTGGATATATGACTGAACTTTTGTTGTTAATTGTTGCCTTGAATTTATTATTGGTAAATAATCTTATGCTTTATTTGTCAAAGTTGATTAACGATCCTTGGCACAGTACTAATTGTGTGCAAAACTAATTGTGTTGTGAGAGTCATAGTTGAATACTATTTTGTGTATTTCGTAGCTTTGTGAGCTATTAAATCCTGTACTTAATTTAACTCTTTTATGTATAATAATAAGACCTCTATCCCAAAAGAACTCATGGGATTTGCCCACATGTAAAGTTTGTGTGCTCAAACTTGTAACAGTTGAAAATGAAAGTTCAATGATTATGTGAAATGGGCAATAGTTCAAAATTTACTTAATAATTTTTCTTCTTATGATAAAATAGGCTATTTGGTCTTTAATTGTTTTGGCACTTGTTATTTTGCTTTACAATTTAAGAAATTACATTTTGTAGTTATATTCTGGTTAATATTACTAAAATATAATTCACTTCGCAGAAAAATTTGAGAACATATTTTCGACATATATTTCATAAGCTATCGCCTCATTAAAATAAAGAAATTATTCCGCATAACTATCAAGGAAATAATGTATTAAATGTAATTTGACGATTCAGCGTTTACAATACTGAACATACTCTTTTTCCCAATATTTCATGTCATGATTTTATTAATTTTCTCCTATAACAACAGCGCCGATTCTAAGAAAATGTAAAATTAAAAACTTAATTATTCAACCTTTGGTTTAATTAGTTCCAACTGTTGTAGGTTCACTATGTTAGAAGATAGAATCACATGAAGAAACAAAGAAATATTTTAGTATGTTTACATCTACATGATCAATGTGAAATATTTGGTTTTATTTGCACCAAATTAAGGAAAGTAGTCTTATTAGTTAAGCTTGTATTTTCTCGATATATGCACATATCATTCGCCGATTAGTGTACAAGTGTGTTTACTTTAAAAATAAAACTGTAATTTTTAAATGTGATCACTTACCTTGAGATTTTCCTTACAAATACCGAAAAAAATATTAAGTTGAGAGCAGCATTGGCACGCCTATTAAATGTCCTATCGTCTCTATGCACAAGTCACAGAACCAGCGAACATATTTTCTGTCGTACAAACGAATTTTTAAATTAGAATTTTACGAATCTGTAATTTTTTGTATATTTAACTAAATTTTTAAGTACAATGGCATGATAATGGATATATTTTTACAAATTATTTATAGCACGCTAGCTGTTTTGGAAACATCCCGTTACAGATGTATAATTTTTTTTCGTAGGTGATCATATCGTGTACACATTTAATTATTTCTGAAACTTTTATATAACATGACGTAACGCAGATTAAATACGAGTTATTTACGAAAAACATATAAACGAAATTCGTTTTATTTTACTTCTAACAATTTTATTTCGGAAATTAATTTTGAAAATATTGGAATATTTGTAAATAAAAACATAGAACTTCTGAATGTAAGTTAAACGTATCATATCTTACAAAAATGTGTTTAAATCAACAGTATATAACAGTTTGTAACAATTGCAATTGCATATTTTTAAAGTAGGCCGGTTTATAAAAGGTGCCTATTGATCTTATGTCCATTATTCATTCGATTTTTAAGCATTTAAAGAACAAAAAAAAAAAAAGTCAAGTCATTCAATTCCGTACACTATACGTGGTATTCCTACATGTTGACTAGAATTTACAGGGGGAAAAATTTTATATTCATCAATAGTTCATTATGCATTTTTCTTATTTCTATACTTTTCATTTAGTTTAATGCTTAGAAACTATATTTATGGAAATAAACATTAATTTCATTTTTACTTTATTGTGATACGTAATATATAAAAAAGTAAAAAAAAAATTGGAGTGACCGGGATTTTAACCCAAAAAAATTTATTGCTGAGCTGACACCGTAGCGTCTGAGCTATTCAATCACTTCCGCAACAATATCTGAAAAAAATATACATATACTGCAATGTTTTTAGAACCACAAATTTGTTGATTTTGGCTTATTTGGGCTTTTAAAATACTAGTGGGTTATTATTAAGTATTGCTGCTGCCACAAAGTTTTATTTTCTGTACGATTCGAATGTTTTTGTTTTCTCTTTATTATTAAAAACTATATTCGTCCTTGAAGCGGTAAAATACGTTGTAACGTGTGTAGCCGTCTGCAGGGCTAAGCATACTGCGCATGCGTAATTATATTAGGACAAGGAAACGTCACATATTAGTCCTGAATAAGCAATGTCCTGAACCTAAACCCTTATACAAACGTTTAGGAATACTGGTCTACGTCTTCGAACTTCAGTAACATAAATGTATTTAACCTTTTAACTGCAAGTTTATACATGACACATTGGTCACTTATTGCTGAAACTACACATGCCTGCTGTCTGTAGATAACCTAGTGAACTCCATGTACACATTCTTCTCAATTTTGTGAAGCACTTAAGGTAATTTATTTCGATATACGGTCGGACTACTCTAAATAGAGAGAGAGAGAGAGGGCGAAACAGAACAAATACTTAAGAAGCATATTTCTTGTGAAATTTCCTAGATTCACATAAGTTAATTACCACTTTATTGGTGCAAAGCTTTATCACTTATACAGCATCACTCTACACGCAAATTCTTATGGGTATCAACATCTGGAATGAGCAGCACGTGTAGTTTGTATTTAATAGACGCAGACAAAAAGAAAATAACGAACGATGTCCATGCTATAACCAGACGACCTCTGAATATATCCTGCGAAAAGTAAACCGTTCAACCGAACAAGGTTTTGGAAACACGTTTCTTCAAAATTTGACATAAAATGGATGTTCGAGGAAATAATTTAAGTTGCATTTAAATAAACTTATTTTGCGAGTTCGCAAAATTTAAATGATAAATTAAATTTAAATGATAAATTAAATTTAAATGTCAGTCGTTACCATCTACATTTTTGTGGTAGTTTTTTTAATGTTTTGCCATCGTAGGTATAAACATACTTGATTTACACAACATATTTTGTAATGGCATCTTGAAGAGTTTCCAACTTAGTAATTGAGTTTTTTACTCACGAAATAATTTCCTTGCAGAAATTTCCCCACACATCCATGAATTAGAGACACAAAAACAGACCTAAGGATTGGAAGACCAGTGAATTAAATTCAATAGCGTCCGTGGGCCTTACTTGGATAAACTAATTATTTCCTCCAGTGTGGAACTTACTTCGCCGACTGTAGAAAAAATTCTAACAAAATCTCTTGAGGAAGGAAAGAAGTGGAAGTGGAGTAAAAAATAGGAGAAAAAACGGGTAACTGACCTGGAACATCAGAATTCAGCAGAGTGGGATACAAAGATAAGAAAGACGTGTAAAAGAGATGACCGCAAGGGAGAAGAAAGGAACGTCTTGCCGGGGAAATGACTTTCAGGAAGACAAAGGGTACCGCAACGAGTGCCTGAAGAGAACTTTTACACTAGCGAGGAAAAAGCAAAGTGGAAGCAGTGTCTTAAATGTTTCAAGTGGCTGAGCCAGTCGACGATAGTGCAGCGAGAAAGTTGCGGCATTCGTGTTAAGTTATAATAAAAATTCACGTGTGTTACAAAAAATACAGTATGCGGTTTTTTTATAAAAGTTATTACAATAGACCTGGTTTACTTTGCCCCACTCAAAATGTTGGTTCCAATGTGACTTTGCGAAGAGAAAGCAAGGTCTACCAGTGTAGTTCAAAATGTTAAAATTACATACCCAGGTATTGTCTGCTATTGCTTTGTCAAATCGCCTAGTAGCCAACATTTTGTGTGTAGTAAAATTTTGTTCCCCTTACGCATTGGTTATAAATAGTACAGAAAATGTATGTTTCTACTACTCATTTCAATTTTATTTAGTATTCTTTTCTAAAATATAGTGGTTTCTGGTGTTTGGGCAGTAAATAACTCAAGATATTATATTCATCTTTGAGATATTTACTCCTTACAGAAGAACTTAACATTTTGAAATCCAGTAGATAAGCCAATTTCTGTCTATTTTAGGAACTGAATTTTAAACAACTGTAAACATTTTCTGTTATTTCATTAAGCTATTTAACAATTTAACTGAAGCCTGTGATGATTGAATTGCGAAAATTAAAATACAAACGTTTGCTTAAAGTTGCAAATTTTTAATTTTACAAAATCATTACACATGTTGTGTATACATATTTTTATTTTAAGGATACGAACTGCCCGCTCGTATTTTTATCTCACAACTACTTTTATAATCAACATTACACAATACCCTACTGACATAGCGAGTTTACTTATTTATCACAAAACTTAATTCGATACAAGTTCGCAAGTTTTCGGTAACATACAGTTCAGGCTATTCTGTTCTAAGTATTCAAATAAGCATAATAATAATCCCATAAAATTAGATGGGACATGTTATTAAATTTTCAGAGATGCTATTCACAACTGAAATTATATAGATGCAGAAATTCATAAAATGTCATAATATTGCAGCTTTTAGTTGCATGTTTACGTTACACTGCAGGCTGCTAAACACATAAAATTTGGTTTTGACTTCGTTTAACAATGCCAGAGATCAGTAACAAATTCGTGAAATAATAAAACGTGAGTATTACATATTGGCTGTTTATTTGCGAAACTTTTTTAAATACCCTACAATAATATTCATTATGAGACCAATTAAATTCGGAGACTTACGGACGAAATGTCGGTAAGCCAGGCTGACTTTTAAAAAATAGATCTATTTAGTGCACGTTGCAAGTTTGTATTAGTAAGTCGAAAAATTTGGGACATTTTAATTGTTGTACAAGTATGACCTTACACAAAATTGGAAAGGCAGTAGTTTGGAAAATATGTTTCTTGTGATTTGTAATGTTCTCATTTAAGGCTCGGTAACAGTCGGCACATTTAATTTTTAGCATTTTTTAACTTCTGTGAATAAAAATATTACATTTGAGACTGTAGAGCAAATTATATTTACTTCGCTCTACAATATGGATATTACGGTTGAGTTGTTAGCAAAATAATTAAAGATTGCAGTATAGAGAGTGAACCCTAGTGGTAATGTGTAGTGCAATGCTAATGGTCTTATATTTAATTATTAAACATGAATGTGTTGTCCCTATGATACTGAGCACGGTATCGTTGCCCTGCTTACGTTCTCAGACCTGACGCTTATATTTTCCCGGGGTGGCTAGCAGCGGGTAAAATATACGCAGAGTGTCGCCCGGCAATGGTTGTCAGTCACCATTGGCAATGTTCGTCCTTGAGTGCCAGGAAAACAAGTTCCACAACCATAAACATATACACAGGATAGTTCACGAGGAACTGACGTCACACTCACAACATATTCCTTACATTACACTGCAAGAAATGTTCTGTTAAGATTGAAACTGTCTAATTATTTTGTAGTAAACATATAACAGATTTGGGCTGCCACAATATTTTAATGGTGACAGCAAAATGTTTGTGGTGAGCACAAAAAAATATCAGGCTGTTTGAATACTAACAACATATTTTGTATTTGTAGTTGCCACAAACATTTTTCTGTGCGTTTCGAGCAAAAAAAAAAAAGCTCATGTAAGTGGGTGATATTCCTAGTATTTTCAGAGAACTTTAATGCGTTTGAAACATTGAGGCTAAAATAATTACCACTCCTGAAGTTAATACAGCAATATTTTATCAGACGGTGTTGATGAGTATTAACAGTCTCAGAATAAACCACACTAGTCAAGTATCCCGGGATTTGTGCAAATTGTGACATCCCGGGTGAAACGTGTCTCGGTAAAGTAGGCGTAACAGTGCAACTTATAATTGTCATTCAACTATAGACCGACACGTATATGTTATTGTTGTTTGAAATGACGTATGGAATAAGCCCTGTGAGTTGTGGAAACTCTATCTCTTTCTCTCTCATATACATACATATGTAAGGTTCCTGTACCGAATATGGCCCACTTAAGGCTCACAAATCACGTGTGCCTAAGTCATCAATTATGTTACTGATATAACAAATGGATGATGTAACACAAATATTTATGGATGGTGTACGTTCATACTGGAGACTAGTGTGTATTGATCCCACATAGATCTCGGCATTACCTTACAATGGCGACAAGCGGGCCATATTCGGTTCAGGTACCTTATAATATGTTGTCTCGACCATACATTGTTAAATATCTAAATATGGTTAGTAAACAATTATCGAGCTTTACAAAACTGGGAAGGGTTTGTACACATAGTTCACTATGTCACCAACAGAGAGCAGGCAAGTGTAGTTTCTGCAATAAGTGGCCAATGTATCAAATATAAATATATAAATATTAAAATGTTCAACACATTTCTGGCACTGAAGTTCGAAGCATTATTATCACGAAGTAAGGTAAGTTTATAAAGTATGTAAACACACACAAACAAAACGTTGAGCAGGAGCTACATTGTTCGCGGTGGTCTGGGCAGGTTGCTACCTATGCCTAGCGTACATGGACGTTACAGGCACGTGATTGTAAGAAGGCACAGTGAAACACGACATTGAACCACAGACCGGCACTCACGAGGAAAGCAAAGGTCGAGTGTCGCAGTACATGCGGGAACAAACAGCTTGGCACGACGTGGCGCCCACACGGTAGAGCGACTGTACTCGGAGACACGGTGGGTGGGCTACACCCGAGCCGGCTGTAAATTGTCGTCTTTTATTCGCGCGCTGCAAATTGCCATCGGGAGAGAGGGCCGTCTACCAGCTTTGTCTCCGGCTTTACCCTGGGAACTGTTGGAAGGTTGCGAGTGGTTGCAGAGATGGCCAGGAGAAATGAGCGTCTGGGTAGCGTTAACTTTCGCGCTCCTCGGAGATACTCGGCAGCTGTCGTTTATCCACGGAGATTGAGCCACATATCTTCCCCTCACACTCTTCTTCCTTATCACGGCCCCTGTCACAGTTACTTTTATGTTAGTTTAGGTTTAAGTTAGTTTACGTAAGGTTAATTCTACTATAGGTTATAAAGATAATCTATTTTCTTATGGGAGAGCTTGAAACAGGGAATAGTTTTAACGCTAGTTGGGCTGCTATCGCTAAAGCCGGTTTTACAATGGTGCGACACTGTGACAGCGACGACCGACGATGCGAAGACCTGCGAATTTTGCACACTACTTGTCATCAAACGATTTGGTAAATATCAAGAATCACTACTCATCGTGTATCGGCCAAACTATTGATTATAGACACATAGTTAACTGATGGAAATGTTTCTAGTGACGTTCTAAGTAGTTACACGCAAAATTTTTTTGTTAAGTTAGGTTTTCTAGATTAGTTTAGGTTAGGATGTTAAGTTAAGTAAGGTTAATTTACATTAGTTTAAGTTAGTTTAGGTTCGTTGACGTTAGTTTAAGTTAGATTATGTTAAGTAACCTAACTTTACCTAACATAATGTTAGGTTGGAACAGGTTAGGTTACCTAACATATCTTAACCTAACCTAAACTAACATAACTTAGCCTAACCAAAACTAATCTAACTTAGCCTGACATAAACTAACCTAACTTAAACTAACCTAAACTAACCTAATCGAACTTAAACTAACCTAATCTAACTTAAACTAACTTAAACTAACCTAACAGCTTAACCTAAACTAACCTAAAAATCTAAAATAACAAAATTTTTACGTAGGAATACTTAGAACGTCACTAAAACATTTTTCATCAATAAACTATATGTCTAAAATCAATAGTTTGGCCGTTACACGATGCGTAGTGATTCCTTATCATGGTCGTAGAAGAACAGGTCTGGACACTTGCCTATCTAACAATGTATTTTGCTTGACCCCCTTGTTGTTTGGCTGCAGTTCGTCAAGTTACCGAGAATGTCGTACTTTTTGGCGCTGTTTTCAGGGCGGTCGGACTCAAACTCCGTCCACTTTTTTCCATTGTTAAATTTATAAAGTAAATAAAGGTTGCTGGAACCTTTTCTTAAATTTGTGAACGAAGAAAGTATTTCATAAATTGATAAAAAATACGTTTTGATAAATTGTTTATCTTAGCGGAAAGGAAGTGGGCGGAGTTTAGTCCGACCGCCCTAACATCAGCGCCAATAAAACACAATGTTGTCACCCTAATTGTAAAACCTCGTAACTCCATTTTGTGTGACTGCAGAAAGAAAGAGAGAAAAGTTAGTTAACATTTTCTGTGGTGAAATAAAACATTATTTTTCATAACAATATAATAAAATATATCTGTATATTTACTTTTAACCTAATTTTAGACCTACTATATTGTTAAGATGATTTAAAGAGACAAAAAGGCAAAACACAACAAAAATGGAGTTATAAGGTTTTACAATTAGGGTGACGATATTCTCAGTAACTTGGAGAACTACAGCCAAACAACAAGGGGGTCAAATATCTGCGAGTGTCCAGAACCTGTTCTTTTATGACTGTGTTCCTGATACAGTATTTATTAACAATTTTACAATAATGCGACAGCAACGATGCGTTTAATTGCTTTTAGTGCCATCTTTCGTCAGAAATAGTAACGGAACTAAGCAAATTAATTCCGATCGCCGACTTGAATATGCGCGCCTTTATGGTGGTTTACTTATGTTAAATGTGTTTTCCTCTTACTGAGTTTTTATGTATCGCCGAAAAGTAATCCAAAAATAATGGATGCAAATAGGAGAATTACACAAAGAAGCGCAATATTGTAACTTATGTTGAGGGTTATAAAGAAATTCTCGCTTCCGAACTTCTTCAATTAACTTCTCTTCAGCTTGCTTCGTACAACTTAACATCTGGAATAAAAATTATTAAAATAATACAATTACCTACATACGTTAATTGGCACATGAACCAACATAATATGTTGGTATATATGTTTTTTGTTGTAGGCTATACTACAATTATTTGACTGGTAAAATAACGTGCAATATTATTAAATGTTCGATTTCGCGTTTCTTTTGCTGTTTATTAACAAATGTGATGGTGTTTTATTCTTCTCCTTTTTTTTCGCCTCTGTTTGCAAAACATTGTTGTGTTATTCTTTTTCTTCCTGATCGCATGCGAATTTTGCAGCTGCGATAGAACATATGCTATCGCAGCCCTTCGCATCGCTGTCATCTGCTTGCTCTCCTCTGATTGGCTAACCACTTTTGCCGCACAGTTGCTGTCGCTGTGTCGCACAATTGTAAACTAGGCTTGATATAGAGAGAATCAATTTAACTTAATGTTGATGTGAAAAAAATTCCGTTTTAGGCTTTCAGAATATTAACTACATATAACTTTAAATTCACGAAAGCTATTACACCCCTTACCAATATCAGCCTAATTAGCAGCAGTACCTTGCCAAACATTCAACGTAGATCTTTCTAACTTGTAGGGGGCCGCGGTGGTCGAGAGGTCAGACCTCTCACCTCACACCAAGGCGATCCGGGTTCGATTTCCGGCGGGGTTGGTCCCCGGTTTTTCACATGTGGGAATCGTGCCGGACGATGCCGCTGGTCGGCGGGTTTTCTCGGGGATCTCCCGTTTCCCCCGCCCATTCATTCCGGCACTGCTCCGTCCTCACATGTCATCCCTCACCAGCGCTAGAGACTTCGCTGTTAAGCGCTGAACAATATCTCTCACTTACTCACGTTCTAACCTGTAGTAGAATATACCTATATTTAAGTTAATTTAGATTAGTAAGTGAGTTTCGGTTAGTTTAAGCGAAAAAAAAATCCACACTGGCTCCACGGACGGTTTTGTTAGGTTAAAAAACTACAATAAATTAGTATACACGTGGCGATGCGTTTACGCTTAATCGCCGAAGATGAGCGAATGTCCCCGAGCATGTTCGAGGAGCGGGAAAGTTAAGGCGAACGAGACGCTGGGCCAGGACAACCTCCTGAAGTAGACAATCCCGCGGAGAAAGAGGGTTGATATGCTAGGCGGGATCCGGCGCCCTAGACCCCAGGATCCCTGGATTGCAATCACGACCACGTCCTCACATATTACCACCCCCTCCTCTCCCAACAAACCTGCGGGGAAACGTGTTGAGGCATCCGCCCGTTCGGATACACCCCGCTCCCCGGGTCGGAGACGCCACGCAGTAAATTGATATCCCTTGTGATCGCGAGTAATTCCTGAGATATCACTGCATCCACTGCAGCGAGGAAGGTTGCACACTCGTCAAGTTCGCTCAAGGTCACCACCTACCATGCCCTATCAATGAAAGAAAAGTGTTGCAGGCAGTACATTTCTGTCAAAATAGAACAGTCCAGTTTGGTTGGTTGTCGTTAATATCTGTATAGCTCGTAGAACAATAGGTTCTGTACAAGGATCAAAGAGCATTTTTGTTTTACACAAAATACTGTTACGCCTACATAACTGATTTCTGTCGGAACAATCCCAGGTAGTACTTACAAACAAACTGGACTGTTTTCCTAACTATGACACAAGTATTGTACCTACAACACATATTTTCTTTTCGTGTAAATGAGAGGGGGGAGAGGTAAGTTTATTTTACACTATTCCACATGCGACCATTGTGCTATTGTACGAAAACAAAACAAAATTCGGTCAAGTGTGGAATGTCATTGTTAATACACCTTACTCATTAAAAACCCTGTTTCTAGTTCCTCCAACATAGCTAAAAACGGCCTTTCCAAACTGCCGTACTAATGAGTAACTCGGATAGAATTGTGAACTGAACTTTACTTCATATTTTCCACCATTAAAGTTACATGATTACATGGTCGGAATTAGGAAGAATGTTTTCTGCCAGCGTATTCTCCAAACCAGCGTAGCGGCCTGTGCCGGACATTCAAACATTTGCAAAATGTCAGGGATAAGCTGTTCAGACATGTTACGGACGTTCAGTTGTAGCGCTCCACGGGGCCGATTAAATATCGCTTTTTGTGGGTGCAACGCAAAATTAACACCTGCGTTGCGTCTGGTTGCGCTGTAATGGAATTAAGTATTCACACACACGCTATAGAAGACCCATTTTACTTGCTCTGCACTTGCACTGCGTTGCGTCGGCGCAGGTAGCAGGTGGTGATATTACTACTGGTACAGCCAAATAGCGACGCCCCAATAACAAAAGAACAACGTCGGAAATTAGCTGTATATAATAAAGTGAAGCTTAACAGTTAACTATTCCCACGATACATCACCCCTGTCCGAAGTGAAAACAATATCGGCGGGAATCTTGCACAAGTTCAAAGTTTGATTCGTAGTGGCATTTGACGTGCGCTTCAAGGTCTCCCTTATAGTTCCGTTACTTTTGAGCTTCTAAGACACAAAACCGCTCAACGTAGACGAAGCTTCTAAGCGCGCTTGCTACTGCAAAGCCTTAGATAAAGTAATGATAGGGGTTTACATGTCGAGTTATACTCGGTGGAGCTCAGTTGTCACGCACGATATCGCATTCGGACAAAACACATTTCCATAAGCAAGAATAGAGATAAGGTAAACCTACCCTACTTTGTAATGCTTAACTTAAACAACAGAAATATTTTATTAATTTTAATTGTAATATTACATGTGATGCATTGGTTGCTTAATGCCTAAATAACACATGCCTGCTCTCTGTTGTAATCTAGCGAACTCTGTGTACAGACCCTTCCCAGTTTAGTGAAACGTGCAATGTAGTTCACATTATATATATATATATATATATATATATATATATATATATATATATATATATATATATACACACACATGAGTTAACCACCTTGTTATGATTGGGGATCTGAAAAATTCGCGTTTTCTTTTGGCCCCAAGCTATAATTCCATCAACCGTAAGTTAGTGCCACTTCCACAATTGGCCCGTGACTTACTTGTTACTTCCTGGAAGTGTCTAAGCCAATAGTACGGAAGCAACTAAATGTAGGCTCATATCACTGCGTCATCGAGCAGCCAGTGAGCAGATAATGTCTGCTGGAATACGCAGATGTTCTTGGAGGCTAGCCTACACGTCAGTGAACCCGCGAATTTTTCCGGTCTCTAGTTATGATGAAAGGAATGGAAATTTTGGAGAAAATTGTGAGTAGTTGTCAAATCTCACATAATTTAACACGTAATTCCTACAGAAATGCAAAATTCGCGCTGTTACTTGTTGGCCTCATACTATGATTCCTTGACGTCTATATTATTGATAGAACCAGTGATTTCTGGTGAAAATAATTCTGCAACAAATTGTTTCAATGCCTTATGTGAACACCTGTTTCTCTGCTTTATGGTCAGTGGTTGGAAGTTTTTTTTTTTATTTCGGTGTGTCAGGGTCCTACCTGCAAATCGCGGACGTGTGGTGTCGTGGTAACATTGTTCTTGTTGGTGCAATCAAATGAGCCACTCCTCTGCACCAATACATTCTGCCAATAACCACGAACCAGAGTTGCAGGTGTGCACGTAAGGCATTGAAACAAGTTGTTACAGAATTCTTTCCACCGAAAATCACTTGCTCTAATTATTGAACACAAATTGTGATGACGTGGCCACCACCCTTTACGTGTTGTAATTTACGTAGTTGATTGCTTTGCATGTAATTGGTAGGACTGGAAAATTTCGCGAATTCCATGACCTGTAGGCTAGAATACATTGTACTATGCATACTCAAGTCCCGTTTATTCGTTCATTGTCTGTTGTTCAACTTAGTAGCAGCTAGTGGACGAATAGTCGTGGCTTGAGTATGCATAGTACAATGGATTCTAGTCTACGGGTGATTGAATTCGCAAAATTTTCCAGTCCCGAGTAATTGAACAGTCTACTGTGGGAATTACACAATTATTGGTAGAGCCCGGTAATTTTCGCGAAAAGAATTTTGCAGCACTTTGTTTCAGTGCCTTACGTGTGCACCTGCATCTCTGCTTTGTGGTCAGTGATTGGATGCCGTAACACCCAGCATGTTGAGGTAAAACCCGCAAATCACAGACATGATGTGTGACAGTTATCCGTGTACTGATTGGCACAGTCAAATGAATAACGACTCTGCACAAAAACACTCTGTCAATAGCCATGAAGTTGAACTGCAGGTGTGCACGTAAGACACTGAAACAAAGTGGGGCAAAAATCTTTTCGCGAAAACTACCGGGCCCTAATTATTGGACAAAGAGGTACCTCGCTGCAAGCTATGACAATGTGTGCTAATGAAAGACGCCGAGCGAGCGAGCGAGCAAGAGCTAGTATACTCTGCAGTAAGATAAATAACGCAACATTTGCTGATCACTAGTAATTTCCTATTCTTGATCGCGCGATAACTACGAGGTAGGAAGCACCCTTACGAGCCCACAAATCCCTGGTTAACAAATTCTTGGTTTTTAAGCCGTAATATTTTTGTTATGGCATAAATAAAAATGTTTGGTTGTATAAATAATTTTGTATATATTTCCTGTAACACTTTTCCGCTAAGTTGCATTATTTGTTCAATGCAATTCACGAACAGTGAGAGCAGAAATAGTATGCATTTGTACATCAGGAGTATAGTGGAAACTTAACCGACCTTGTGTTTCGAAGTAATCGCAGTGCGTATGCAGGGTTTTAAGATGAGCAGTACCAGTTACCTTGGTTCGTGTGCCGCGGTGGTGTAGTGGCTAGACCACTCACCCCCCACCATGATGATACGGTTCGACATGTGGGGGACACGTAACGATGGATATCCTTAGAGTGCTCCCGTTTCCATCACGCGTTCCGTGGCTTCTCCATAGCGGAGCCTTATTTCTTGTCATACTCCAGGGTTTGGCACACGCATATGGTACCCAATTTAGATGTCTATAAAATAAGGGGTTTAACGTCTTGTTCTCGGGTACGCTCCCTATACGATAGTTTATTTATATTGGATTATACGATCATCTTAGCTGCAGTTTGTATAGGGTATTCCAAAGGTGACGCATCCTTATGGGAAAACCTGTAGG
Organism: Medauroidea extradentata; assembly: GCA_003012365.1. Classification (NCBI taxonomy): domain Eukaryota; kingdom Metazoa; phylum Arthropoda; class Insecta; order Phasmatodea; family Phasmatidae; genus Medauroidea; species Medauroidea extradentata. The sequence goes on along the minus strand of PNEQ01086418.1, from coordinate 10,656 downwards.
TTACAATAGGTGAAAGTGCCCGCCATTATGCAATTCACATAACTGAATACGGTGCTGCACGCTCCTAAAGACATGCCGTAGCATTTGTTGCATAATTGCAGCGGCATACTCACACCATTCTGACTTGCAGGCCGAAATTGAACGATCTACTGCTGCAATTACGCAACAAATGCTATAGCATGTCTTTAGGGGCTGCAGCACCGTATTCAATTATGTGAATTGCATAATGGCGGGCACTTTCAACACCTATTGTAATCTACAGGTTTCTCCATAAGGTTGCGCCACCTTTTGAACAACCCGTATTAAAAGTACTATACGGGTGGAATGTGAATGGTGGAAAGCTCGCAGGTTCAGGCAGGCAGACCTAAGACGTTGTCAAGTGACGATAAATTAAAATTTACATGTTGATCAACACAACATTCACGGTGGTTGTACGCACCTACTATAGACAATATAGAGGTGGTTGCTTTGCTCATTGTTCTTGATTTAGGTCTGGCCCGCGAGCATTTTCACCATTTACATTCGACCTTGTATTGTGCTTCTAACATCGACAGGACAAAGTGCCTACCTACGTTGGTATTCGTGACCGCAGTTTTTCGTATTATAGCTACATGCTATCGCCCTTTCAAAATTGACACATTCATTACTGAAGGCAAGTTAAAAGATTAAGAAAGGTAGTTATGCTGAAACATTTTTATAACACTTGTGAAGTCAATATGTATGAAGTATCGTGTAAAAAAATTTCTAATAAGAAACTGGATATGAATCTCAACGACGTTGGTGATTGGAAAACAGAAAAATTGTTAAACTGTATGCAGTGTCTCATAGATAGGCGACTGTGGTAGAATGTTTGAAGTTAGATGTCCTGACAACAAGATTGCATTTATGAAGATTTTAAACCACACAAACTTTCAGAACGTCCACTACAGTGTTTTACGTGACATAATCAGTGAGAGCTAAAATGAAAATAAAAACTTTTACTTAATAACCTGAGGTACTGGTATTAATAACTTGACCTATCAGTAGTTGCTTTGAGTGAAACGTTTTATTTATAGCGAAATTTTTATTTTTCTGACAAAATAATTTTACAGTTATTTATTTACGGTCCCCACGGAAAAGTCAATTCACATTGGTTTCTTCGTACCTCAAGAAGAAACTACTAGAATCCAGCTCCTTAGTTTATATTAGAAAAAAAAAAACAACAGTAATATTCATACGTTTTTTTGCAATTGACGTAAAATACGTGCTAAGAAGTGTAAGTTGGAAAAAAGTGCTAAAAAATTAAGAACACACATAATGCAAATTAAAATGTATTGGCACTTTGCTTAAAATTTTGTGAGTCCCCTTAAACATTTGCCCGAGATATCTCGGGCTGTAGATCAGGAAGAGAAAGAAAGTAAAAAAATAAATAAATAAATAATAAAAAAATTAAAAAAATATTTTATTTATTTATTATTATTTTTTAACTTTTGAGACAGTTTTTACTGCCTAAAACATATATTTATGTTTAATTTGTTTAAAAAACTTTTAATATTTTTAGCAAACACAGTAAGAAGAAAACCTGTCACTGAAGGGGTTAAAGGTGCATTGTATCCGAACCTAAAAAATATAATACATAGCATGCATCAACCCCGTTACGGACATAAGTGTGTGAGACACTGAGTTCAGTTAAGTTCACTCACTATACTCGAAGCTCACGGTTTATTTAGCCGACATATACATAAAGGTGGAAGCGTGGTTTGTATTTCGTGCCGTGTTACAGTGGACGATGTCTCATGTTACGTGTCAGCTGTTGTTTTGACTCTCAGCTATAAAGGGGATTTATTTTCCACATTAATATAAGAGTTCATTTTTGATGGCTAATGCGATCCAACATCCAGGATACAATTATAGCCCTGTTATTCCTCACACACCCACACACAGATAACATATTAATGTTTTCGCCGTATTGTCACAATAGCTTCATTGTTTCTGGTCTGTGGTCGCACATTGTTACACAGCGTTAAAACAGTGGTAATTGTTCCTAAATAGAGACCGTAAAGTTAACTTTTATGACGTAGTAAATTGTTGCCCCCCACCCCTTTTTTTTTTTTGTTCCCAGTTTATCCAACGGTGGAAGTGTTACCAATCACACCTTTCCCGTATTACGTAAACCGGAAAAAATACCAAAATCATTGTTTGATAAAATTTATTCCATTGTAATTTCCTTACCTATTTAAAAGTAATATTTCTGTAAGAAAAATACGGCTCTTTTTGTTTATAGTATTGGAAATACAAAACGTGTTAAAATAGGCAGTGTATAATGAATCATATACTATTGTCACGGTTTTAAATAATGCTTGCGGGTATAAAACTTTTATTTACATGAAATCTTTATCTAAAACTAAAGAAATTTCGTAGAAGAGTGTAATGTTTCGTTCATAATTTAATAATTCGTACATAAATACTTACATACGTACTAAAAAATATATATGCTAAACGGAAGATGAAGCTAACTTATTGCTAAGGGAAGATAAAACATCAGGAATAAAATTTCGTAGCAATTTTTAACATTTATGAAACGGCGTGAGAAGTGTGTTTAAAAGCATTACGTAGTAAATAACATACAATTATATTTAAATTTGATACAACACATTCGGTTAGAATTTAGCAGCTATATATTTTTGTTATACAATATGTTTATAAAAATCACTTTGAAACTCCGGAAGTAAATATGTCATGAGAAATAATTTAATAAGTAAAAAATAATAAATAAATAAAACAGGCAGTTTGGAATTAATGCGGTTTTAACTATGCATTTGTCCGAAATAAAAAATGCAATACATTAAATTATACATTATAACGCTTAGGACTTTGTTTTGTGTAATTGGAATATTCAGCCCAAAGCATACGTTTGTTAACACCTTCAACAGATATTAAGAAAATAACAAGACTGCCATTACATCATTGAATATAGGTTTTTTTCCCCTTGATATCGGAACAGTTGATGTTGGCTAAGGGATAATATTCCACTTTTCATGCGGAAACTATTCAGTTTTGTATCGTAGTTCAGTAGTAAGGTGAGTTTATGAAAATAAGTCTTTCGAGGAGCTACACAGTTTACAATTCTCTATGTATTTTTGTAAAAAAATCCGTTACAGGCTGTTGTATGATTTTAATTAAAAAGCGAGGGGTTGTAGGAAACAAACTTTATCCAACCTAAGTGTACCATAATAAATCTGTACTAAGCTAACTACCTTAAATTGCAATATGCTAACGATACCCCAGACTCCACGCTTTTATTGTCAAAAGAATTTTACTGAAATCTTGAATTGCAAGGAGATAAAATATTAGAATAAGTGCAACGGGATATTAAGTAATAAAAATCATCCCTTTGTCGCAAGCTCGTTGAATTGAACGTTTTCAGTAAAAACAAAAATCTGGAGCTTTGGCGAAGCGTAATAATCCCTATCCCGTAGGTAATGCTGCGCACCCACACGCACGCGCGCATACACACACACACACACACACACACACACACACACACACACACACACAAGTCTATGGGTCTATTGTTGGCTGCAGGGTCCACACAACAACGATGTAGGTGAAGACTTTTATAACTACGAGAATAAATATTTGCTTTTTTTTTTGGTAACAGCTTGAATTTTGCCGATGCTAACTACACAAATTCAAATGAAGGTTAACAGGTACATTTTGACGTAGTTTGTTAAGTACATGGTTTTTATGTCTTTTTTTTATACAGAATACTTGTCAATGGATACCAAAAGTTATAGCACTGAAAACTGGAAGACAGCCTTTGTATGAGTTACACAAAGAGGATATTTAGAAAAGGTACTAATTAAAAACCTAAAGCAAATTAAATTTCGTTTGAAATGAAAAGAAATGAAGTGTCGGTTCACTCATCCTCCAGATTACCGAGAAAAAAAACTTAATATGTTTGTCAAAAATTATTATTTTGTACGTTAATAACGTGACTGTATATTTTCTACAAATTGAACAAAGAGTCAGGTATTTATAGTCTGCCCACGATAAAGCGACTACTTTTGAAATTCTTGATACTGTTATTCTTTCAGACAATTTGTATTTTCCTGAGATATTTTCGTTCCGAGGCGAACTATTGGTGTCTAAGACAATGATAACATTTTTAAAATGATTGTTGTTAACAAACGAGTCTTCCGGAGTGCAGACTTTACCGCACACAACAAACAAATAAATTAAGAAGGGAATAAGCCGAACAAATGGTTTCCAAGAAATGACTCTTCAGTAGTCTACATGTATAGCAACAGCAATTAACAACCTTGCGACAAACCTGTTGTAAATCCGTGGTCCGGAAATAGCAACCTGTTTTCAGCTTCACACGTTGATCAGTCATCTTTATATTTGCTGCGTATTATAAAATGTGATACATAAAGGTAGCGACACAAACACCTGCTCTCCTATTCCGTGTAATTTAATATGTTGTTCACGTAGTGTGTCCTATTTCTAGAAACACGATTTTGACGCGAAACATTTCCCGGACAATTTGGTTTCGATGACCTACGTGCACATCGATAGTTTAGCTTCATGGTTATTGGCAGCGTGTCTTTGTTCAGACACGTCTCTCATTTGACTGCACCAATTAAAATAAAGATATTATGACACCATACGTCTGTGAATTGTCAGCGTAACTCCACAACAAGCGAGAGTTAAAACATTCAATGACTAGGGCCACGATTTTGTCGCGAAAAGATTTTTGCCACACTTTGTTTCAGTGACTCACGTGCACATCGGCAGTTCTGTTTCAAGGTTATTGGCAGCGTGTCTATGTTCAGACACGTTTCTCATTTGACTGCACCAATCAGAATAAGATTATTGTGAGACTGTACGTCTATAATTTGCCAAAGCCTGTGAGAGTAAAATCATCCAATCACAGACGATATAGCAGAGCTGCAGGTGTGCACATGACGCATCGAAACCAAATGTTGCAAAAATCTTTTCGCCATAAAATCGTGGCTCTATCAATGACTGATCATGAAGCAGGCCTACAGATGTGCACATAAGTCATTGAAATTAAATTGTGCAAAAATCTTGTCGCCATAAACTCCTGCATCTACCTATAACCGACTAAGAGTGAAAAACACGAGATAATATCGTGTGCTTTGCGCGTAGCCTATTTGCAAAAGATTGAAGTACTCGTTTTCAGCCACATGCACAAGTTCTTCGTTAATGGCGAAATTTGGGGAACATTTTAAAACGATAGTAATTTGTCTGCGCAAACAAATGGTTCATTATTGGAAACAGACGTCTGCTTTCACGTCATGATTTCTATTTCGTCGTATTTTATTTTAAAAAAGCACGTAATTTTTAAATATGTTTTGAGATTGTTATTAAATTTCTCTTCATCTGATCTACTAGTGCTGACTCGTTATAACTTCCTGTGATATTGTCGACTAACTGATTTTAATCGTCAGTCGTCAACTTTCAGATGAGCCATTGTAAGTCTCTAGGTAAACATTCTTCGTTTGGTAATCCAATTTACAGTCATATTCTGTCGGCGTTTCTTACATACACGCAGAAAATATTGTCACAGTTACTTATAAAGTTCACAACAGTATCTTTACTGTTTAAAAAGGGTGATGCATGTTCATGACAATTTACAGTAAATACAATCTAGTCTTTTAATATTTTCTGATTTATATATGTTTCTCGGGCTTCGTTAATATATCAGCACGGAGACAATAATATGAACACTTAAGTGCACCGCCTTATACCACGCACTTCAAATGTGTTGCATTGAGTTCGTAAATACGTATTTTACGAAACTATTCCGGGCAAGGATGGACCGGTCATTAAAATCACTGTTTCTAAGCCCTTCAATATACCTAAAAACGGCCCTTCTATACTGCCGTACTTCAAAATGAAATAATGAGATGTATGTAAGACTCGGAAACGTGTAGTGGAATTTACTACAAGATTTTAACCAATAGAATTGCATTGTCATCGTTTAAAGTCCCATAGTAAAAAGTAGATCGGTGAGAACCTTACGTACTTGGCTCTTTGTGGCGATGCGGCATTTGATGCGCGGTTCAACGTCACCCTCATAGCTCTGTCACTTGTGAACCTCTAACGCGCAGGTAGGCGGCGCTCTTAAGAGTCCTGCTTTCTTGTAGCCCAGGAGCTTAAATGAAGAATCAAGAATCAATGTGACAATAGATGTCATTTCGAAGGATGTTTTTTTAAAGATAACTATCAAACAAAACGCGTTCTACACAAAATTCCAGGATGAATGTAGCTTTGTAAGAAACGTTGCTAATTTCTTTACTTTTATTTTCTTAAACCAAAAATATTTTTTAAAAAATTTTTCACTAAACGTTATGTGTAGTAAAACATTTTTTTTTAAACTCCGTGTTAATATTTCTAAAATAATCTTACTTGGAATAGCCATAAAAGAGTTATATTTAAAACTGATATATTCAAAACTAAATGGTTGTATGGCTAGGTACGTAGAACCCTTATAAATCATCTTACACATACTGAATTAAAGTTTATCTGCAATTATGAAGTTAAAAGCTTAACATTTGAAAACATATATATCTAATGCAAACATCTGGTTAGTGTCTGAACTTGGAGGACACAATTTAGATTCTCGGATACTGCAAGATTGAATACACCACTCAGGTACTAGGTAGTACTGTCGGTACTGCCACAGAATTGACATTTACTAGAGGTTTATCTTCTTCGACACTCTTCACCTTGTTTACTCTAATTCATTTTGCAATCTGACATGGATTGGTCCTTGGAATGTCCGGCCTGCTATTCTCAGTTCCGGATTACTTCTGTTCTCTTTTTAGACGATAATGTTGAAGAACTTGTTACGTAAAGCAAATGACTTCACTCAGTTTTACAAATAGCATGAACAAATTAAGTAAACTTGGCCAGTTTTATGTAGTTTGTAAATATGAAAAATTTTACTTTTCCGCCTACGTCTCCTGTTAGCAAAACTAACTTGAAACATAGGTTTGAATAGTTGTGACACAATTAACAAAATATCATGTTGTTCGCGCGGGAGATTAAAAACTTCATATTTTACTAAATGTAATTATCGCTGGTTATACGAGGGAGATTTCTGACGTGTACGAAATGCGGAAAAAAAATTATTGAGTCAGTAGCTGCACTCGCTTCAACATCCTCAGGCAGGAAAACGAATAAGGCAAGTGAATCTAAGGGAAATTACGAGAAGAGCAAAATTAAATCACGCGAGGAAAACCATCAAATTTGTGTTCCCGATTCTACGACACGGTTGTTGGTTTTAAGATCAGAAATGTTGGAAAAAAGTATTTGATTTTGGATTCAAGTAAGGTCGATGCATTTCACTTTAACTTTGCGAGAAACAAACTAAGAGAGAACCTGTGTTACATCTCAGTAAGACAATTCTTGGAGCCAGAGTGAATGGATAGTTAACCTACTTGAATCAATGTAATGTGTACTTCTCGATGTATTTGACCCAAGAGGGCAACTGTGTTTAAAATGTATGTCACGGTCGAAATGTCATTTACAAGCGTTTTATTGTTAGTATATAGTGACTGGAAAAATTCGCGAGTTCAGTGACCTATAGGCAAACCTCCAAGAATATCTGTGTATTCAAGTAAATAGCAGCTGCTCATAGGCTACTATCTAACATAATGATTGGGCCTTCATTAAGTTACATTTATGTTATTGGCTCAGTGACTTCCAGGAGCTGTCAAAACAGTCGATGGCCAATTGCGAAAGCGACACCAACTTACAGTAGTTGGAATTCCAGTTGGTTCCCAAAAGAAAATGCGAATTTTCAGGTACCTAACAATGTATTATTGAACCTTAACGTTAACTTTACGTGTAACTCCCAAGTAGCTGAAAATCGTTAAATTTTCAGTGGATAGCGATTTATGCTGCAGAGAATATGCGTTGAACGTTAGTAAACACTGTTTTACTTACGGGTTTGCAGACTGTAAATAATAGGACCCAGTATGTATGTATAATATTTCCACAAATTTTCTTCAAACATAAATAGTTTCAGATATTTATAGTTAAAACAAATATAAACGTTTATAATTGTATAACATCAGAAGGAAGCACCTTCAATCCTGACTTATATAGCATATGTACACTAGCTCTCAGATGATGAGAATGATCATTGGATGAATATTATAAAAATAACTTCGTACTTACATCAAGTCACGAAAATAGTATTTCAGATGCATACACAGATATAAAACGTTTTGGCAGGTGAGCATCTATGATATTCATTGACCAATTGTAAACTCCTAATCGGCACATGTCATCTAATGGAAATTTTTCTGAGAATGTATGGCACATAAAATAGTGGTAAAAATCCTTATTTTTTTGGTTCCATACCGATGTGAAAAACTAAAAATGGGCAATCCTTGAATATTACTTTTGGCGAATTGGTCAGCAATATTTTTCTTTTCTAAATCATTGCGTTTCTGGTGGACAATATCGAATGCCAAATGTATGTACCTATGTAATCTTGCTTCTTACGCAAGAATTTACGCTAAAGTATTTGAACAAAGAAATTTGTTCAGTAAGTTGGCAACATGTCATATAGGATTGCTCAAATGTACTTCTTATATTACCGGCTTTCAAAACCCTTTAATTTTATCAAGGTTCTTAAGAGATTTGTTATATTCCACACCTTTTAAACGCTAGCGTTTACACACCAGCAGATTTTTTTGTTCTTTTATAAGGAAAATCTAGGAAACCCAGTTTCCAAAAAATATTTCTCCTACAATGGTTAATCGTGTAAAAATACAACGTAAATATTTGTCAAATTACAAGTTATAAACTTGAATTCATACTTGAAGTTAGTAAAAACTTAAACATTTTAAATACTAATTTTACCATAATAATGACACCGATCTAATTCATTAAATACACTTTGAGCAAATTAATTTTGCATATAATAATTTTAAAAAAATTGTAGAGGCACGTAGATTAGCACCTGCATACTCACGCTCAGATACCACGCAGCTTACCCTTAGGCTGCTTACACACAAGCGTTTTTTTGTGGTCGAGTCTGACTGCAGAAAGTGGTCAGCATGTTTCTTAGTGCGTGTTCCAAGCCGACTGTAATGTTGACTGTAAATGACAGAGATGAAGTTGCAGCGAAAACTACATGCCACTTTTGACTTACGTTATATTTTATCTTTTCTTATCTGTATACATTCAATATGTTCATTTCAGTGATTCTCATTTTATACATTTAAAGCACGCAATCTATATGAATATTCACTTTATTCCAGAAAAATGCTTTCCAGTGGATGTGATTTGTGTATATTAGGTAACTTCCGGAAAACCTATGATTTTGTTAGACTACATAATTTTATTTTAAAGGTTTTTCACAATAATATCCTTGTTTCTTTACAAATATTTTTACAGGGAATATTTTTGGACATTTACAAAATTTTGTAAAATTACAAAGAAATGCCTTTTAATCATTGCAATTTTTTTACAGTGCAAGGCTGTGTGTTTCGTCAATACTGTAGTAACTATATAACTACAAAATTTTGAAATTCTACATCCAGTTCTGCACACAATACTTCTCGTATATGTTTTATACCACCTTTTTAGTTCACAATAAAAATAGTTGAGAAAGTCAAGTTTTTTGTTAACATTGAAGTAATATTACCAAGCAAAAAAATTTAAATATTCTGTAATTAATTTTGAAATACGAAAATTATTATTACATTTAGAGTGCATATAATATTTATCGTGTTTAGAATAGCGTAGATGAGTAATAATAGTTTGGGAATTCAAAGGAAAATTATCATGTGTGGGGGTTACAAGATCACTTCGTAGTTTAAAATTGAAATTCAGTAATAAAGTAAAATTATTCTTATTAAATCAATTTTAAGGTATTTTTTTCAAGCAGAGACTGTTTAGTAGACAATTATTGAAGAACACGGTCATGTAAGAAATTAAGCCAATAACGTTAATTTTTATTATTTTATGTCTTAAGAGTGCGAGGTAGATAAATAAACGCTAAAAACATCACTTGATTTCTCTGCTTTTTTCGAAGCCAATATGGATAAAATACTCAGTGACAATCCTAAATAATGGTATTTTCCAACTTTATGAGTAAATATTTATCCAGAATTACTAATTCGTTACTTGTGATTTCTTGCGCCGCATTTAAATGCACGAGGTTCCGGCGTTAGAGATTGTGCCTCAGAAGTCTGAAAAACTTGTTACTATTTTGTTTAAAATGTTTGCTAAAACTATTGTCTAGGATTGCTATTGATTAATTTTCGCAAATTGGCTTAAAGAAACCTACAGTTATAGATTAATGCTTTTAGTGTTGAATTAAGTACCACGCCGTCTTAACTGTAGTTTAAAGTTATATATTTCACAAAGAGTAGTACTATTTGTTACTGTTTTACACAATTACGTTAGCCACTTTTTATTTTAAATAGTTGCCATTGAAATGACCATTTTCCCTTTGTCAGGAAAATGGCATTTCATGAGACATAATTTTATGTATTTGGGCGCTTTAGTTCCGCGCCTGCCGCAAGGAGGGCGCCAGCACACGTGAGCGTTGTTTTCGGTGGCGGCCACCAGGTGTGGTCAGGGAGGGAGCGCGCGCGGCTGTGGAAGGGAGTTGCTTGCGAGTCGCGCGAG
>PNEQ01086411.1:0-30195 GCA_003012365.1 Medauroidea extradentata | reverse complement strand
AGAATTGTAGTGTGTGTGGAGGAAAACTGAGTAGGGTAAACAGTCTATTATTTGGAAGTATTTGATGTATTGGATTTGACTGGTTGAGTTGGTAACAGTGAACAGACAATATATGTACCTACAGTTTTGCTGCAAAGTGGGCACTGAACTGTGAGATAAAGGAAAAATTGTACTGTAATAGGGTGAATGGAAACAACTTAAGAGCAAAATGTTAGGTCATGAAGAGAACTTAATATGTAGCAAAATTTTATTTGAGAAAAAAGTGTAAGCTAGGAACTGGTTTTTAATTTTGTTCCTATTCACCCAGTTTTAGGGTACTGTATTATGGTTCAGCCAATACTTGTTGAACATGTGGCAGCAGAGTGTGATCTGTACGTGGAAGTGTAGGTGCAAAGAAGCTCAGAAAAATATTGAATGGTATGTGGTAGAGTACGTTGGGGCAGGGTAGAGGGGAAGAAGGTAACTATACACTATCTGTAATGATGAAGGAACTGAAATGGAGCGCACTGAGAACTAAAAAACATTTGAGGATGTAAACAGTTAGCAGGTTTGTTAAAGGATCTGGTTCATACAGTTGATGACAAGAAGCAGGTGTATGCCTGCTTCATAGAATTCGAGAAGGCCTTTGACAAAGTTCCCCATGGAATCTTGTTGAGAAAAGTGTCATTCCTGCTGGATGACAAGTGGGTGGTTGACTGGATTGAGGACTTTCTCAGGGGACCCTCTGCTATCTACCAGGATTGTAGATAAAATAAGACTGTTTGCAGATGACTGTGTACTATATACAAAGGTGGGCAGTGGAAACAACTTGCAGGAGGATATTGATAGGTTGTGGTCTTTGAGGAGAACAGAATGAAGGTTAATGTGTGTAAAACCAAGTTGGTGAGGTTTACTAGGAAGAGAATGGTGAGTAGAGAGGTATACAGATGGGATGGGTAGAGGTAGCCACAGAATATATTGGTATCTAGCGGTGGTTGTACAGGCTGATAGAGTGGTTAAGAAGTGATTTAGGACTGCTCAGGAGGGTGTTAATGGGGATTAGTGATGAGCTGATGGGAAATACATATTACACAATAGTCCGTCCAGTATTGGAATATGCTGCCACGGAGTACGTAGAGGTACAGGAGCTAGAGAAGGGCATTGGGGTGGGTGATGAATAAATGGAAGAGGCAGGGTCAGTCTGGTGAGGAAGAAAGGAACTTTAGACCTAGGGTGATAAACGGGGAGGGAAGATGGTGTAATTTGGCCTGAACTAAGGAAAAATGCAGAAAAAGTAGAAAATTCAGAGGGTGTGAAGAACGGAGAGGGGTTGACAGTCAATGCTGATGAGGGAGTGGAATGCACTGCGGGAAGAGTTTGTGGCTGTGAAGGAGGTTGGAAGGTTTAGGAGGGGACTGGAGGATTGATGCTGTGAGGATGGGGAGTAGTCTGATCACCACCGGGCTTTAGACCAATCGCAAGTGTAAAATGTATTATTATTAAGAATGGAGAGGGATGGACAGGGTTAATTGTTACCTGACCAAGAGAGGGTTCAGGGAGAAGGGAAACTACAGTGAAAAGATTGAAGGGCTTTGGAGGAGAACGTAGCCGTGTAGGCTTATAGAGTACAGTATATTGTAGTTTATTACATCTATCAGATCTTTTTGTGTACATCTTTGAACGAAGTGGTTTGTTATTTATTTAGTTTTTTTATTAGCCTTCTCGTATTTCCGGTGCATACCAGAATTGAATGTTTAATAGTGTGAATTGATGATTGAAAAGGGCTGGACATTTTAGAAATAGTATTTTATTGGGGTAGGTAAGAGTAATATTGCCACTGCCCCCCTGGCATTTATTTTTTAATGGGATAGAAATTTTAAGAAGGACCTGGGAGCTGAGAAGTAGGTGATAGGGTCAGATGAACTTGCCACTGGGTGGCCACCGAATTGTAATTGATGTTTTCATTAGTTATCTTGTTCAATTTCTCTTTCTCATTCCATATTTGGCTGAATTATGCATGTATGTTACCACTTTATGCTGTCACCTGTACTTAACTAAGAAGCATTGAGTTGGTAGTAACATTTATATTACCAGTGTACAAAAATACAGTTTTGTGACATTAGGCCTTACAGTTTAAGATTTTTTTTACAGGAAAAGTAGGTTAACGTTTATTTTGCACGAATAAATAGAGTTGTACAACAGTAAACAGACCGATCCACTACATTCTGAACATTGCTTCAGTAGAGACATTGCACACCTCCGACACCATTAAAATACGCAGCAAACGATTAAGGAGACAATATGAAATCCTACACAATGCTCACGAACATTACACGAGTGTACAATAACATTTCGAGCATGTTTACAAATTAAAACTACGAGTGTCTCGCGCAGACGCAGAATGTATTTAATCGAACTTTTTATTGTGTGCATGATGGCGAAAATATTGCTTGTTTCCTGTAGTTTCTTGCTGACATGTTACACGTCGTAATAATTACACGAACATATATCGAGGAACAGAAATTAATTTAACACAAGTCAACAAATCGTCGCCATTACACACTGAGTTGAATTCTGGGCAATATCTGCATTGTCCGTATACAGAAAAGTCGGGATGAGCTCAACTTTTTCTGTACAGCTCGTCCGGAAAAAATCAAGCCTTCTGATTGGCTGTTCGGTTTCTGGATTGTCAGGATCTGCATGAACTGTGGACGTGTGAATCCGCCTTTATTCTATTAGTATCGTTTTACAACGTCCATAGAGAGTAGTGTTAAAAGTCAGTGAACTAGCATGGTTGTACAATATTTCAAAAGAGAGTCGTGTTAAAGTGTCAATGTATTGATATATTGTTACAAGAGCACGGCCATAGAAGAACATGTCAGGACATTTGGAATTGAAAATTGACCCCGTTATGACTTATTGGCGCCACTATCACTCTGGGGTTGTTTTAACATTGCATAAATGGGGCTACAAGGAGCAAGCATATGTCGGAGCTGCTAGGAGAGCTACTAGTAATACGCTATACTGCAATGTTAAAACAACACTTCATTTCTAGTGGCACTTTCAGTCATAAAGGGGTCAACTCCATATCATTGTTAGGTAGGCGAGTATCCAGACCTGTACTTCTATGACCGTAATACAAGAGAGTCGTGGTGAAGCAGTTATGTGTTGTAGGGTGAGAGTATTAGTTATAAATTAGTGTATAGAGATGTGTTACCTGTACAGTGGCACAGCCGGCGCCAGTGGCGTAAACAAACACCTTGGTGGGTAGACTGGGCAGCTGCAGTGTCTGAGCTGGAGTGTCAGCTCTCAGCTCAGCTGTGTCTGTCAGCTCCATGCCAGATGTAGCCAGAGACACTGTCAGTGAGCGGTGCTTGTCAGCCGCCAGCCGACCAAACTGCATGAATGCCTTCACCGCCAGCTGCACCAGCTGCAAGACAAACACACGCATGCAGTGGTTTAGTATCATAACTGTGCGACATATAACTCACTACTGAAGCTCCAGAAAAATTACATTTCTCTCAATCTTGTCACCTTGCAGTTTAAATAAATATTCAAATTATAACGCTTATGATGTTGATCAGTACTGAAGATGTTTTTAATTTTAACATTAATATTTATACATTAAAATCTCTCAAAAAGTTAGAGGTGACACATATTTTTTTTTTAATATATAGCGAATGACGTTTACGGCAATTACGTTATTCAAAGATTTATCAATTGTAAGAGTAGTATTTTAATCCTGATCCTATGTGCTGTATAATTAAAATAAGTGCTAACAATTAACGATTATGTTTTTGTATTAGTAATGAGCAGCATTAAATATCTTGAAAGTAACATGCTATTAGAAACAAATTACTTGGAAATAATTTAGTAAAGGCTAATTAAATACGAGGGAGAACTTGTCGCCGTGTCGCTGGTCTAGACCACACGCATCTGAGACATTCTCCGTTTTCTGCTCGTCGCTAAAACAACCGTTATCGACGGAGTTCTTCAAGTTGGGAGTAAATAAGGACATTGACACATTCCTGTATCTCTCTTTCCCTGATACCTCCATACATTTTGGAAAACTAAAAAGTTTCTCGCATGTTGTGTTTTTTCTTCCATTTTTTGTCAATTTACTACAAAACATTGTTAAGAGTTAGTCGACCGTAGGTTTTTTTTTTTTTTTTTTTTTTTTTTTTTTACGTTTGAGGCACGGAAACGGGGAAGGCGATAAGTTGAATATAACCCGTGCGTCAAACACCTCATCGCCTCTAGGCGCGGAGGACTAAACTAGCGTGCAGTGTTTACGTAGTAACTGTTTTTCAACGGGACTTCAAGCGATGACCCTATAATGTTATTTGAGGAAAGTATGTGGTAAAGTCCAATGCAGGTTTCTATGATTTTGTTTTACGAATACGGTTGATATTTTCTCAGCTACAGCAACGTGGAAAAGTCATTTTTAGCACTTTTGAGGAGCTTGATAATCAAGTTTTTAATTATTGGACTGCATTTTTTAAATCATAACGACTTTATTTTAAGTGTTTTTTTCTTTTTGTAGGTAAACGCATTAGAAACATTTGTAGTAACTGTACATGAAAAACGCCTATACGTACCACGCTACAGCACGTCTCATGCGCCAGGTCCACTAAGTACTACATATAAGGAGCACTAATGGATGCCATCGTTGGCACTAAAGTTTGTAAATATACTGTAAACATTTCTGTAGTCAATAGACTGGCACCAAGGCGATCCGGGTTCGACTCCCGGCGAGGTCGGTCCCCGGATTTTCGCATGTGGGAATCTTGCCGAGCGATGCCGTTGGTCGGCGGGTTTTCTCGGGGATCTCCCGTTTCCCCTGCCAATAAATTCCGGCGCTGCTCCATATTTCCTTTTTCCACGTTCTCATTGTCGGCACTGCATACAAATACACTGTAGGGTATTTGCTACATATATGTTAGACACACCCAACCTAGAACAGTCATTTAATAGAACAAACAACTGAAGACATATAACATAAACATTTCAACTGTTGGATCAGTCACTCGGTAGAAAAAGACAACTTAATACCACGATCTATGAATGTAGAGGTCTTGACAATGAGGAATAAAATGTTGCTTCTTTTTTGTCGTCGAGCGCTAGTAGAAATTTAGCGAAGATTTACCTTGTTTTGAATTTGGCTAAACAAAAAATGTCAAGTTCTTTTCGAAATTGCGTGTATTATATAGATGAAAACAACTGAAATGTTATTTTATATTGTAACACATTTTTTTAAACCATACAATTTTACTGTTCAATCTTTTGCATGTAGACACCTATTGCAACGATTGTAAAATTTTGTAGGCCAGGAAATAATATATTTGTTTCTAATATGTTTACTAAAAAAATTGTACATAATATTTTCTTTCAGACGACATACATAAACAGTTGCACAAATGCCAATGCATTTATGGACATGAAACATATATCTACTGCTTCTGCTTAACATATTAACATAATTTTATATAAATAATTGCGAAAATTGTAACACCACCAGATGCAAACAAGACAAATCTTCCACTTAAGAATACTAGCGCTCGGCGACAACAAGAGGGTCACTTTCTCTTACTAGAGAGCATATGCCGTGTCAAGACATCTTCCTCTTAGACCGTCCTTAAAACAAATATTTGTTATGAACACAGATAACAGAAACATCTTATGTAAGAGACTCAAATGCTTGAACACCCGTACTATCAACCAAAGATGTAAGAACAAACGTATTACAAACGCACTTTTAAAACTACGTTTTGCTGACACTCGCACGTTAGAAACGTCGTACTACAATAATTCATATCTTATAACCATCAAACAATAGAATTACAAACGTCAGGAAAAAACGTACGACAGGAAATCACATCTAAGCTCCACATATCTTAGAACCACGTGAGTTAGAAATGACGTACGACGGAAAGCCACATATTATAGCAATTGAACAAATGAACCACATACTGTATACTGCTTACAATGGAAATTCACGTCTTCGTAGTATTAGACAACAGAACCTCAGATGTTAGAACTAACGTACCCCAGAAACACACAATTTGTAATCCCGTATTGCAGAGCAATGTACGTTATAAACGTTGTACAAACATAAATTAATTTGTCAGAACAAACATACTGCCGAATCACACATTTTATAACTGTCCTTATAGAAGAACCCGTAAATTAAAACATTCATATACTAGAAACCAATTTCAGAACTGTATTTTAGAAACACTTTATAAATAACTGCGGCGTCGCTTAGAACATAGTATCGTCTGTATTTCTGCAGCCGCAGTGGCCGAGTGGTCCGAACATTCGCCTCCCACCAAGGCGATCCGGGTTCGATTCCCGGCCGAGTCGGTTCCCGGAATTTTCTCATGTGGGAATCCTGCCGGACGATGCCGTAGGTCGGCGGGTTTTCTCGGGGAGGTCCCGTTTCTCCCGCCCTTTCATTCCGGCGACACTCCACGCTCACCTCATGTCACCCCTCAACAGCGCTGAAGACCTCGATGTTAAGCGCTGAAAAAAACCTCTCTCACTCACTCTCTCTCTCAACGCCTCTCAGCGTAAGGCGCTCACATGGTAGATATCACCATTCAATTCGTAGAATATTCTCAATGTCTTTATATGTCAAGATTTATGCGATATTTATTTGAAAATATTATTATAGAGGCTTAGCTAACCATGCACATTAAATTTGAATAAGTTAAGTTCGCAACAGTAGAGATGATGTTAAACCAAACAATTGACACCGTAATTATTCTTGCATGACTTATTAAAAACCACAATCTAATAAATAAAGCATAGACAAATACACACAGACTCTCAAACTGTAATGCAACTATAAATATATACTTTCGGTAGGGATGTGAGATATCACCACCTTCGGGGAAAAGTTCCCAGATAAAAGCTACGAGGAATTTCCGGCGAGAAAAACTCTTTTCTGGGAAAAGTAAATAGGTGGGAGGAGGGATTTATAAATTTACAGCAAATATTGCTCAACTAATAAAAACAGTAATTCGTCAGTAAAAACTATTTTGCCATTACCACGCAACTGTTTATTTATCGTAAGATAAAGTTCACAGCACATTGTAAACACGGCGTCACGTTAACCTTATCAACATATGCACGCAAAAAAATATACATGCGAAACTCTGATTCTCTTGCCCGCCGGTTTTACGGGTTGTATCCATTTCAACGGAAATTTAAAGGTGGAAACGGACAGCCGAAAAAAAAAAAATTAAAAACCGACGTTGAAGAATATTTCATGCATTCAACAACATAAAGTCAAATATTTACTTTCACGTGCGGCGCCATGATTCGAATTATAAAATGCGACATCTACAGTCTCATAGATATACTCGCGCAAATATACTCATTTATCAACAAAGATAAGTAAATAAGACAGATGGAGCATAAGCTGTATTTGTTGAAACCTACCTTCAACGAGCAATATGGCGGCCACTGTACTGTTGGAGAACAGCTCTTGTGTCGATATAATTGTAAACAAACAAAACTAACTATATGAAAGCTGTAATCTCGTTTCTATTTTACAGGATAAATAACTTCCAGGTGGGTAAAAAGCATGCTAGGGTACATTTTTATTTAGTTTCCATGTGCTTAGTAGTAACAAAGAAACAAAGTGGTACTAATCCCAAAGTTCTGTCATCATTAGTAAATATTATTTTTAAAAAAAAATATAATGTTTCGTACTTTGTGTTGTTAAAAAAATAAACTTACAAAATGTTTAAACAGTTTTCAAGGAATTTAAACGAACGTGTCTGATATAATGTAAATCTACAAATTTGGTTAAAAACAAAACCTAAGAAATAATATTTAAATAGCTCTGCAAGCAATTATAACAGGACCAAGCCTTCTAAATAGCCTTCCGTAAAAAATAAAATACAACACAGATTGATTGAAGTATACACTAACTTAATAGTTAGTTACTGCCAATATAAATGCAATGCTATTATCTCCAAGCGTTTTATGATATTAGTGAGTTTATGACCTTGTCTCCCAACCAATTGAGTGACATATGTAACTAACTAGTAAAATATCTGACGAAACCTATTACAATGTATAGATTGTACAATGGTTTAGTAATAAAAATTAAATTAAAACATATCATTTTGTCATGATTCGCTGTTAAAAGTGAGGGCAAACAGTCCATGCAAAAAAAACTTGAAACCAATTCCATTATTCTACCTGTGAAAGGTTATTTTCTATTCCATTACAAATAATAACTGTTGATTAGTCTCCGAGAAGTCCTGTTCATACAGCAGTATGCTACACACGATGTCATTACATTTCGTGTCCCACTAAACATGAAAGAAATAAGATTTGTACGCAGCAGTAACTTGTCGCCACAAATACCTTGTTTTTAAAACAAATATAGGCGTACTCTGTATTTAGATCATGAATAACTGACCCAAAGTACTAACAATT
This sequence comes from Medauroidea extradentata, assembly GCA_003012365.1. NCBI lineage: Eukaryota > Metazoa > Arthropoda > Insecta > Phasmatodea > Phasmatidae > Medauroidea > Medauroidea extradentata. The sequence goes on along the minus strand of PNEQ01086411.1, from coordinate 21,765 downwards.
TCAGCTAATAGTTTAATGCACGCATTAAGACATTAAAACCTATTAAAATCAAATACATCATGAACCCTGTGCAGACTTCCAATGCTTCCATATGGGAGTAAACAACATTTTCTTCACTTAACAAGATGGCGGATCCTCCCTCTCTTTCTTTTCCGCAACAGGCACTATACCTCTTCCCCCCCTGCCACCAGTTTGTGTTTATGCTCCATCTGTCCTATTTACTTATCTCTGTTTATCAACGTGTATTCTGTAATCGACATGTATCGATACGCGGTAAATTTCGATACATCGACAAGGGGGCGGAGGTGAAAGCGGCTGCGGAAGTTCTTAGTCTACCTAGTTACAATATATCTATGCGAGATTTTTATCGCAGGCATGTTTGCTTCTACATAACAAGGTACTGTTGCGGGAACCTTTCCTACTCTAAGCCGGGGAAGTTAACTTTACAATTCCGCTTTTCGTAACGAAAAAAAAAAAAAAAAAACAAAAAAACCAAAAAATTGCCGCACAGTTCCTTGTATGAACAGCGATGTCTCAAAGAGTAGGAACGCAAATTTTAACGACTAAAACCAGAGGAAATGTAATTTTTAGCTATTTCTTTAGTCTGCAATTCTGAATTCGACATGAGCAAAGTATGTATTCAAGATGATCTTCTTCATATAAGTACCCAATTTTATGTGTGTAAGTACTACACCACTAATGTTAGTGGCTTTTAAACAGTTTCATGATCAAGTGAAAAAAAAATAGTTGATGCAGGCTTCTTATAGGCAAAGGTTTTTAATACCAATAATTTATTTGCTAAAATAAAAAGCGTGTTGATCCTTCTCATAATTTCTCAAAATTGGTCTACAAACTTTTAGAAATAAGGGAACAGGTAGAAAGTTTCACTATTACTTTACTAACAGTAGTAAATTGTTTCCTGTGTATTAACATCTCAGTTTTTATATAGTATAATCACCACATGTTTATTTTGCTACCCAAGTTCTATACTAAGAATTCTTTTTATTATATTATTAGTAGATGACAATTCGAAGTAAATTTCATGATCATAACACGAAATAACGAATATCCTTTACAGTATCAGTGATGGAAAATGTTTCTTATTTTATCCCGTTTTCCGAGAGAACATTTTTTTTCCCATCCAGAAAATTTCTGACCCGAAAGTTCTCTTTCTGCACATATTTCATTACCAGTGATCCCCAGGAAAGTTAATTTCTAGAGTAAGAATAAGTGTCTATTTTCAATGATTATTTGTAACATAGGAAAGTTAATTTCTAGAGTAAGAATAAGTATCAATTTCAATGATTATTTGTAACATAATTTCAAGGTCAGATTAGCAATAGTGCACTGATATAAAACATTTTCCATGGAGCATTTCCTGTAATTTTTTTGTAGTAATCACAAAATGGTTTTAGTGATCACAATATTTAAGTGGTTGCAGGAAAATGTTTTAGTGGTGACCACAAAATAAATATTGTAGGATAAATAACAAAACATAATTTTTAAGCTGTGACAAAAGTGGCTTACCTCAGTGTGTTTGTCCAGCAGATGTGATCTGTAGAACAAGTACCTTGCTACTGGCTCGGCTAACTTCAGATCTCCCAGGTACGAGAAAGTCATTAGTGCATACAGCGAAGCTTTGTACTCCTCGACGGTTCCTGTAAAAATAATTTACATAGTCCAGTAACATTGTTACCAGGCACAATTGCATAATAAGAAGCAGGAATAAGAGAGAGCTCAATGTAAATTTACTTATCTTATAAAGTAAGAAACAATTTAAAAAAGGGGGTACACATTTGTGAACATATTCTATATTTTGGAACGTCAGGATTTTATATAGATATTACTTGGCAGTGCATTGGCAATACATATTATAATTAGATTGAGACAGATAAATACTACGCCAATAAACCTACATTTAACTGACCTAATTTACTAACAAGTAATAGTGATTAAAATATTTTATTAAGTTACGTGTTGTGGTTTTTTTTTAAAAATAAAAATGACACAATAATTACCTTACATAAATCTTATATAATTAACAACGCCATTTTTTTTACTAAATAATACAAAACTAAACTACACGTATTATAAATAAATATTAGTCTATGAAGTGCAAGTGATAAAAGTGTGAATATTTTGCCACTGCATATTAAATAAAAAATTAAATAATTTTTAATAATATTTCTTTCAATAAATGTAATACAGATAATGCCGCGAGCGTAGAATGGTTGTCAGTTATCTTAAATAAACGCTAGAAATAAATACTTCAGTCAGGTTTTCCATTTCCATTTCTATGACAAATGAGACGCACACACACACACACACACTCACCCATACACTCACACACACACACACACATACACACACATATATATATATATATATGAATTATATTTATTAACTTACGTTACAATCGTTGGAAAGTGATTCCGTATCAAACACGTGGTACAGTTGCTAAAGTAAATTTTTGCCTAGTGAAATCAGCAAGGCATACAGTCAACCTTGAAAATTGAATTTTAAAATGATAATTTTGGCAAAATCTCGGAAATGACGTGGAGTAAAATTACAATGCTGGGCAAATTCATTAGAGTCATTGAGATATTCAACCCATCAAGAAACCGCTATTTAATGCTTTCCTTCACTTCATGAAAATAGCAAGGGTGGTCACCCTTTTTTTGACTAGAACATTTGTGACGTTGGGTTTTGTGAACTTTTCATGTTGCCTTTCTGAACAGTACACCCTTAGCAATCTTAAAATATCTCATCGTTGCCAGAACACACTGTTTACATTAAAATGTACTCAAATGTTTCTGGGTCAACAATACGTTACCTGGTATGCAGATAAAAACTTCTATACCCGTAATGGAATCGCACACAGAACACTTGTAAATTCATTTTGTACTCTGTAGGTGCTATTATGTTCTACGGTTCTTTAGAACCATATCACATATTTCAACCAAGTAAACCTAAACAAACTTACTTTCAACCAACTCCATACACACCCATGCCTATCACACACCTTCATTTTTGGCGTATTTCAGGTGTGGATTTCTGTGAAAAGCAACAGCAATTCGGGTGCCAACGATGCTACAATCTCTAAGTAAGGTTTTAATGCCCACACCATATGCACTGTTCTGCAGCCTCTGAGAATTTGTATGATTTATTTATTGTAAACGGAGCAGTCTAGCGACTTGTAACAACAGCATAGGATAATATTGTATTTTCGTAACCAAACCAAACTGACCAGATACTTTTCAAACAAATATAATACGTATTCATGAAAATCTATAGGCTATTAACGATAGGGACCAAGCACTCTTGGAAGTCCATTCAACTGGGTCATATGTGGTAACCTTTTAATATTTTAGTGTGACCTTACATGTTATAGCTACCTCCAACATCAACAAATGTTGACAGTTCTGATAACATAAGGTTTCTGTGAGTTGCTTATATTTGATGGAATATAGGTCAACATACTCGTTCTAAAATTAACCCATAATGCACATTTCAGAGCATGTGCCATAAAATGGGGTAACTAGCGATGCTGGGGTCAGTAGTAGCGATGTTTGAGTCAGTAACGATGTTGGGATGAATAGTGACGCTGGGGTGAACAGAGAAAACTAATTTCTAGATTAGATTTGTACCTCATATAAAAAATGTTAACTTGTCTATCTAAAAACTCAGTTTAGAAAACAGATACTATAGTGAAACTGTTTTTTTAATTGGGTTCATATTCAACCCAGTTTATGCAATACTAATTTACCTATTCATTCTGACTGACATCACATATACATTCATAGCTGTTAGTGAAGACATGATAAAATTAGTTTGTTACTTGGAGATGTTAATTTTAGCTACAGACGGATGTAAATCTAGTAAAGAAACTGAAGTATCTCTAATATAAGCATCCACTTTACTGGAAGAAACTATTAAAAGACAAAAAGGAGGCTTACCAGAGTCGCGGTCAGCAGATTTTCCTCGCTGGCGCCCAACATGGGGCGGCGATGTAGGGGGCAGAACCTGCCAGCCAAAGTCTCCCTCCTCATTGGTTGACACGTCCTGTAGGCGGCGCAGAACCCCGGGGAGGGCGTCGCTATGTGAGAGGGCTAGTGCATATGCCAGAGCCGCCAGGGCACATGGGCTGGTCACGCGTGCCAGACTTCTCTCTAGGTAGCTGCGTGCCATTACTGCAACCTCTGAGTCCTTCTGTAGGCACATGTTAGGTGGTTATGTTAAGGCAACCGCCTGATGTAATACGTGTTCGTATGTCTGAAGTGAAAATGTATGAGGCGTTGCGAGCGACGCCAGCCGGCATGTATTGTTATGTCTCCTCTACGCCCAAAGTCGTGAATGCACTGTGTTCCCACTGTAAAATTTTTACTGCATAACTTGCGGCAAGGAGTGATCATATCACTTAACTGAATTAGTCACTGTAGCAAATTCCAGTGTAATATATTGTAGACCTCAATTTAGAACGAATTCAGTACATTTATATTAAGAATCAACTGTCTGAATAAACCTATCTTAGCCAAGTTTGAGGAATACAAAATAACGCTTCCAATGTACGCAGTGTCTTAAAATCATGTGTTATGTAGTCTGCAATGTATTTCACTTTCGCAGATAAACATCGCGGTCGAACATCTACTGGTCTTAGAAGAAAAACGTTTCTCGGAACATGCTGGCCGCAGTTTGAGCGCCAGCCAGGCTGCTGCTTTAAGTCTCGAGCTTACCTTTGGTAGGGAAGCATTCCAACTTGAGGTGTAACCCGATTTAAGTTCTCGAACATCCAGGGGGCCGCGGTGGCCGAGGGGTCGGACCTCTCGCCTTCCACCAAGGCGATCCGGGTTCGATTCCCGGCGGGATCGGTCCCCGGATTTCCCATGTGGGAATCATGCTGGACGATGCCGCTGGTCGGCGGGTTTTCTCGGGGATCTCTTGCTTCCCCCGCCCCTTCATTTCGGCGCTGCTCCATACTCACATCACGTCACCCCTCCCCAGCCCTAAAGACGTAAATAAGTTCCAACTTTCCAAGGTATGTCATCCTCCTGGGCTCAGCAGACACACACTGGTACTGAATTAGAAGAAGTCTGCTCCCGAGCATGCTCACCATGCTATATTTATTTGTTCATTCACTAACACAGCCAGTTCTAGAGACTCTTACATGGCAGATGGCGGGAGCAGACATCAGCTAGATAAACTCTGCATATGTTGCTGATGGAAATAATGCTGCTACACCACAGTATAGTCGTGGCTTTAGCAACTTAGCAGTGCTCCTAGCAGCTCCGACATGAGCTTGCTCCTTGTACATCCATTAGAGCAATGTTAAAACAACACAAGAGTGCAAGTGACGTCAATCAGTCATACGACGGTCAATTTTATACTGCATAATGTCCAGACCTGTTCCTCTATGGCTATGGTTGTGGACAACCCACCTAGACCACGGTCGTAGAAGAACAGGTCTGGACACTCGCCTGGAAGCTTGACCCCCTTGTTGTTTGTCTGTAGTTCACCAAGTTACCGAGAATATTGTGTTTTATTGGCGCTGATGTTACGGCGGTCGGACTCAAAATACGCCCACTTCCTTTCCACTAAGATAAACAATTTATCAAAACGTATTTTTTATCAATTTATGAAATACTCCCTTCGCTCACAAATTCAAGAAAAGGCTCCAGCAATCTTTATTTATTTTATAAATTTAACAATGGAAAAAAAGTGGACGGGGTTTGAGTCCGACCGTCCTAACTGAAGCGCCAATAAAACACAATATTCTCGGTAACTTGACGAACTACAGCCAAACAACAAGGGGGTCAAGCAAAATACATTGGTGTCCAGACCTGTATTTCTACGACCGACGATCGTGACCTAGACATACTACACGTTGCTATGGTAACCAACACATTTTCCCATGTATCAGTATGGCGGAATTCTATCAGCTGTTTCTGTATATCTACTGAGAAATTAGATTGTGGTTGGACAACATACAGCGACGTTATACACGTTGCTATGGTAACAACAATTTTTTTCGTGCATCAACATGGCAGATAGTCTTTCCCCCTTACTTCACAGGGCCTCGTTTCCCTCGTCAAAGAAAATGCCATGCTTCATTTGTATGTTTCTCTAATCTCTGGTTTCATTCGTCTGTGTTATATGTGAGTACATACAGTCTATTATGTTCATTTGTCTCCATTATTTTTCATGTAATTGTTTTCACTACTTTAACACATGTAAACATTTTTTATTTACAAAACGATTACCTAAAATTTGAAACATTACTATTTTTGTCAACAACTAAGTTCAGTACTTGGCATGGTCTATAGCTAATCAAAATGTGAAGTAATATTTCTGCGTGGTTTTAAAATATTGTTTTACTCTTGGAAACTTCTGACAGGTAAAACCAGCAGTATTAGTAACTGATGCTATAACGTTAAAGGGTTTATTGTCCTTTTCTTCCCCCTTAAGGTTATAATCTGCGACATAAATGGTTCTACAGCGAGCGCTATGAAAGCGAGCGTGAACTTGTATAACCCTCACAAATGCCTCGCTAACTCAGATACAGCTACCAAGTGTGTCAGAACATGTAACTTCACGCAGGTAATCACAGTGGCCAGCTGTACCACGTTTATTGTGCAGTTTAACTGCTTCTATGTTTTCAACGCACCAATGACATTAAGCGCCAGTCAAGTCAGTCCAAGTGTTGCTAGACATAGCTGTAACGTTCATGAGGAGCTTACCTGTGTGTCGAGACCGACATGTATGAGAGTGGAGAGAGTCTCGGAGGTGAGCTGGATAGTTTCCTCGAAGGTAGAATGGTGCGGGTCTCCGCTAGGGACGAGGTCGGCGGGCAAGGGCCTGAAGCTGCCGTCAGCCGCCTGCCTGGTCAGCAACCAGCTCTTCACACCACCCACTAGTCCTGGGTCCACACTCAACCTCGACTGTAGTTCCTTCAATAGTACGAGCGCTTCCACGGTGTTCCTGAACAAACACACATCACCCACAATATCGCTACACTGATGTTATAATACCGATGGCCCAGTTCTAAAGGGAAACAACCCACAATTCCTAGTTTTGAGCGAAATACTTACAGAAAGATTTCCGTTTCGCCTAATACTTGGTTAGTGTTAATTTGAAACGAAAGTACAGAGGTAACTGTTTAAGGTGTTTATAACATGTATACAGTGTTGGTGAGCCAACTCAAAAATGCAATTTTTTGAGTTGTTTATCTCTTGAAATGGACCATCGGTATGTACATTTACAACACATGTGTATAGAAGTGTTGGGATAGTACGTACGGCACATGTGTGTTCCCATTCATTAATGCACAGAGAAAATGACTTGCTTCTACCCACGACATATACGTGTTTATATAGCGGTAACAGTATGTATTTGATTCAATAACATTTTTTCTGGTTGGGAAAACCTATTAAACACGTCAAAAATAGGTTTTGTTATTGCAACATAACGTTTGTTTCCCCATATACTAACATATATACGGTTAGCTGTGCCAGACATTTCTCTCTGAGTGGTAGTGTTCTTATATATTTTTAAGAGAAAATTCACACACACGCACACATATATAGGCCCTTTGTGTATATATAGTATATAAACTGATGTTATCATACATGTATAAGAAGAGTGCTCAACCTTGGTTTTATTTACAAGTAAGTTTCCTACACTGTGTACGGGTATACCATATAGGCAGATTTTTTAGTGATGAAAGATAAACGGATGAATTTGGCAAGGGACAATTTTCACCACCAGTGGCGTTGTTGTCGATAAGGGGTTAAAGTTTAATGCAGGTGTGTGTTGAGAGAACGTTAGGTGCAAAGGTAGACTTTGAAAAAGAAAACGAAGTTAAAACTGCTGACCAAATTTTCTTAACTCATTTGCTCATACATTCTTGCAGCCAGTGATCATTGAGATTCGATAAGATTTATTGCACTATACATTAAGAAGTTCATTGTGAAAATTGTCTCTTGCCAAACACTGAATTATCTAAAATATATTACAATTAACCTTACTGAATTTCCGTGATCACTGCCTATAAGAATTTTTGTACGAATGAGTTAAGAACATTTGGTTAGCGGTTAAAGGCGTCGACTACCTCGTCCTTCAAAGAGTTGCCGTGTAAGTTTCTTCACCAAAATATTTCACATGCGCCAGTTATGCCAATGTACAAAAAGAAAACACACTTAGTACAAGAATGGAATGTCATTGCTAATACACAGTGCTAGTAAAAACACTGTTTCTTAGACCCTCCCCCTAACCAACGTAGATAAAAAAAAACGGCGTTTTCAGATTGCCGTACTTCAAAATTGGGTATAACCGGATGCATCTCGTACTCATATATGAATATTTATCTAATACAAGCTAAAGTGCCCTAAATAATTTTTGTTAGCAGTAAGAAAGAGTTGGCACTGTGCACAAGTGACGTCATTAAACTTTCGTACAATATTGCGCATGAACTGCACTAGACTTGAAGCATTGGTATTTCGTGCGTGACGCAACTTAGTTCGGAAACTTTATTAAATGTGTGCTGATCTGTCAACAGTGAAATTGAAATGGAAAAAATTGTAACAAACTAATCGCAGTGTACGTAAACTTGGCACAATAATAGGGGTGCTAAATATAACATGGTTAGCGTTCAATGTCAATTACTAAGGATCTTGCCTTCCTGGGAATATTGGTATGAACAATGTCAGGCGTTTCTCAGTCACATACCAACATATCACTTCCGGACGTAAACACATTTTGTGCATAGTGACGTGAGGGGGGGATAAGAGTAGATTTTTTAAAAGGAATTTGAAATACTTATTTTCTCATTGTATTCAGCGTATTGAAGAAACGGCCTGAAAGACTTGTATCAATACCGGTCGTACATGGAAGAACAGAAAAGCCAGTATATATGTAGTTTCAACAGACACTATGACAGAACATGTCATTTAAAATTTTTGCTTTCTCCTGGGCTCCTTGGCTGTTACTGTGGATATATAAATCACCGAATGTTGTAAGACTCGTGATTATTACTTTTACAAGTATAGTCATACTATTACACGTGGTAATTACGAACAACTATGGTAACGAATTACGCCTTTTTTATCACGTTTTTATTAACTCGCTTAGTTTCTGCCCATTTATTCGGTATAAATTTTGCAATCGATTTAAAACTTAGTTATGGTATTCTAACGTTAAACATAGCTCAGAAGTAGATGACAATGCTGTCTTAACAAGCATTATTTGCTGTAAGTTTGTTTATGCGGTGCAAATTTTGCTTGTTTAGTATCGATTGCAAAAATTTCTCGTACACAAGACCGATAAGCAAATGTAATATTTATTACATAAAAAGTAACAAATACACCACGTTTCTGAAACGAACTAAAATTTATAGAATTATTTATCGTATTAAAATATTTGTAAGATTAAAAACAAAATAACTTGAGCTGCAATCAATAGTACAGAGTATAGATAGCATGTAGCTGTCGTTGCGTAAACTTAAGTCCTACACAACAGTTCATATCATTTGCAGTGCAATTAAGTAGTTAGTGAATGAGGTGAACTATCCATGCCTCAGTTAGGTATTATTGCATATGCCCCACACTGTTCGTTTTTAGTGTTACGAGTATTTTCAGAGGATAAATTATTTTGTACTTTTTAGTTTGCTTTCAAATCGTGGTATATTAAGAAGTACTTTTACTTAAATATTTTGCTTAATGTGTTCGGCTAGAAATACGGCAGTATACATACCTGAGACTTCCTTGACCTTTGTGGTCTCCGAACGAGAAGTCAGTCTTCATGAAGGTCAGAAGTAACTGCAGCTGCAGCATCAGAGAGTCGATGACCTGATGTTCTGTCAGAGAGTTGTTGTGGGTCTGTGGCAGGTCCCCGGGGGCCAGGAGAGGAGTGAAGGAAGCTACAGTCGACGCGAAACTGAAACAAACACATCAGTACAAAAACAGGCGAACACACATCTGTGGCTAAGTACGTCTCGTCGAAAGCGATGACAATGAAGATCGTGTACCACAATGACAGGAGCCGGCAGAAAAATCGCCCATGGTATTTATTAAGGAAGCAGCCTATCATTCGTCTGGGTCGATTTAGTAAATCCACAGAATACTGAAATAAGAATGGCCGGATACGGGAATCTAACTCAGGCACTCCCGAATGCGAGTCAACACGTCACCGTTGCGCCTCTTTCCTCGATCAAGAATGTAATAGGTAAGCCCAATAATGTCACTGAAACCTTCTTCAATCAGTATACATCGACCCAAGTCTTGAATGGCATTCCGTAGCGTTTAGTTCCTCAATACCCGTGTTAACGAATACAGTGTACTGCAGGCGACGAGTTAATAATTCCACGGAATTACTCACACTTTAAGTAACAAATAACAATTACAATCCCTCCAACACTGATAAATAAATTCGGACTTTCCATATTATTTTGGGGTAAATAGGACTAAGCAGATTCTTTGAGGCCATTGTTGACTCCCTTCTATTTCATTCTTTCGTCCCTCTGCACTTTCCCTGCACTCTAAAAATGTAAAATTTACAAAGATTGTCTTTGTACTTTTACAAATCCTTATAAAAGTTTAAAGGTTATCTTTGTAAAATCGTATGTTTGTAATGTTTAAAAGGTAAAGTTTGTAAAAATACATGCAATTCCTTGTAATTATACCAACGGTCCCTGCCCTGAATTAATTTTTGTAAAAAATTACAAGGCATTTCTTTGTGGTTTCCCATTATTTTGTAAATGTACAAACATTTCCTTTTTATAATTGTTTGCTTATATAGTTGCAAGGATTTTCTTTGAAAAAAAAAAATATAGAAAAAGGCACAATTTGTAGTCTACCAAAATTAGTTTCACATTAAAACACCATCTGCCATAACAGTGACATGGCACATTAGGTCTACAGAACAGACAATGTTTGAGAAAATGTCAGTTTTTATTGATTTCTTGATCCTATTTCTCGAACGTGTAAAGTACCTGCAGACAAGACAAAGCTTTCGTGAAAAGTATATAGAAGGAAAACTCTGGAACGTAATTTTATCACAAACTTTCTGGAATATGAAGTAACATTCTCTAACCAAAGATAGGTTGAACTTTCCAGCTGTGGGAAGTTCCTCTGGTTGCCGCATATTCACTTCGAAACTATCTCTGGCTAGAAGTGTCTTTCTCGTGGGACTCTTCACAGCAGCTGTCTACATATATCAACCCTCTGGTGTTTTCTAGGTAAATATGATTTCAAACAGCTTGGATCTTACCAAAGGTATACATCTGTTTAACATTTTATTTTACGTCTTAGAATGGATTTCGCCGTGATTTATAACGTCTTCAATCATACACGTAAAATGTTTTTGGCAGAAATAAAAGCATTTCTCTGAGGCTGTTTATATGTTAAACAAATGCCTTTTACAGCAACGAATAAGTAAAACGCACGTTCTTAATGTTTATAAATCCATTTCTTTATATTCTTTCCTACGGGTACGATTTCATTTTGTATGTAACAAAGACGAAAATATTTTTACTTTAAGTCAGTCTTAAACAAACTGTCATTAATTTTGTCATACAGATTAAAAATAAAATGTTTCAACAGTGCAACTTTGTAACAAAACAGATGCAAACAACATTTTTATTTGTAATAAAAAAACTTGTTGAGGCAAACAAATTGTATTATGTGTGTGTGAATTTATAAGGAATATAACATGGACAAATATGTTACTTTAACCTTGCGCATTTCTAAGAAATTAATCTTACTTGAGATAAATAGCAACACATAATCTCATGCATTTGTGAGGAATGGGGCTCATATGTTACAAGCTGAAAAAAGTTTATTACAATTGTTTATCATATGTCTTGTTGAAAAATTCAACATACACAAGAATTGGTTTAAATTTGGTCGGAGACTATCTCGTGTAACGCTTTGAAATAAAACTTACATCAGTCGAGATGCTAATACTAATCACGTGACTTGTTTCGATATGGGACTTACTAGAGGTAGATGGTTACCACTTAGGCCTATTGAGGGCATGTTGAGGAACGGAAATTACTACAGACAAATGACCACGGTACTACATACGTTGCGATGTGTATAAAACAAATATAACTTACCTGAAGTAAATGACTATCACATATCAATGACATGTTGTAAATGTGACTACTCCGAGGTAACAGCGGGTACATGACATGTTCGAGGTAAGTGAAAGTGTTACCTGGTGCACTCTGTCATGCCTAGACAGCGGTACGTGGCAGAGTCCCGCCGAGCAGCCAGGGGAAGGGACAGTCCTCCACTGACTAGTAAGGTCCCTTGTTCAGTCCCCGGCACCAGAGAGCGCGGTACGTCCAAGTGTAGGACTTGAGAGAAGCCAGCCTCTTCGTTGTAACTCCACACTCTGCACAGTAACAACTACACTTAGTCGCCAGGTGTGTTCTGAGATATCTACGTTCAGAGCAGCGTAAATGAATTCAACACACAACATATATTTGCGCAACAAACAAAATTGTTGCCGCTTTTACCAGTTCTTGTAGTTTAGCCAGGCATTGCGGAAGGACTTAATTTATTCATATGTACACGGCATTTTCCGGACGAGAGTAACTCAGTCAAAACTTTATCCACCACGTCTTCTCTGTTGTACTTAATCCTGTGTTCTAGTTATTATACTCCATTTCATATAAGTTTGGATAAATCTGACAGCAACTTGTGGGCAATAATTTGTAATATTTTGTTCTTTGTGTTACTACACAAGACAAACTTTGCAGTACAAATGCTGAAATGGATATCTCAGTTTCATTTTAGAGCTAAAATTGTCTTGCAATGTGCAACAAATCACAAAATACTGAAAATTGATGCCTATAAGTTGCTGTCAAATTTATCCTAACTTATATGAAATTGAGTATATTATAAGGTACCTGTACCGAATATGGCCCAGTCCTCAATATAGCCCACTAGTCACCATTGCGGGGTAATGCCGAGATCGATGTGGGATCGATTCACGCTAGTCTCCAGTATGAACATAAGCCATTCATAAATATCTGCCTTGCATTATCCATGGGTCATATAAGTAATATAATAAATGACTTAGCCACACATGATTGTTGAATCTTAAGCGGGCCATATTCGGTACAGATACCTTACATCCTCTATATAAGGACCTCTTATATGCACATGTAGGCTACATTACAAGGAGATCCTTATTAATGTCTGGATGTCAACTTAGCTATTACTCACTACCCCACGTGTAGTAAGGTGATGTACATAGACTTTACGTCTTGTTGACATCGAGGTCACTGGAGCCGATTACACACAACTTGACACAATGATAAGAACTGCAAAAGGAATCTGCCATTAACTTTGTTAAGATACCATCCCAGCATTCGCCTGGAGATATTTAGGGAAACAATAGAGAACAGAAATCCTGGAATTGAATCCGGGCCCTCCCGAATGCTAGTCCAACGCGTTTAACTCTACCAACATGCGGGACAATATCATCCGTTCAGTGAATCTCTAGATTCGACATCAAAATAAAAAAAACATACTTGCTATATTCAATAGATTAAAAAAATAATTACGTATTTAAGTATCCATATGCTAGATGAAAAGCAGGAAAACGTTACATTTACAGCTAAAAACCTATTTGGGATTGTTTACCTTATGGAAAAGTACTCTTCATTTACAGCAAAAGCTAGCATAACAAACGTATCGTTGTGGTGACTATATTATTTTATTAAAACAATTTCTTCGTAGCGAAAATAACAGTTTATAAACATAAAAATTGTGTTGAAAAAGTTACAGCTAACATAACCATGATTAATACTATCAAACTATCTCATACTAACACGAGTTTATTAGAAATTGCATTGTTCTCTTTGCTCAGATGTACTTTGCAATGATTCATACTGGAATACAACTTTAAATTGTCGCAAAAATTGTTTTTGTGGCAAGTGTTTGTCTTTCTGAGTGTACACACAACTACACATTAATGTCGAAATTTTAAAAACTTGCAGAAATCATAAATTATTAAAAAATAAATAAACAAAAAATTCTTGAGTGTTGCACACGACAGTAAAACAAACACCTTTCCTTTACATTTACACGTAGGTATTTATTTCGAGAATACCAATTCTTATTGGCTCCGGATACCAAGCTTGCATAAGAGATAACGAGATTACAATTGCCAACACAATTCATTCTACATTAACGTTTTGAAGAAAAAAATAAGCTACCCTAGAAATTTTGTTTAACACATAAACAGAAAATAATATTTTGTAAAAATTTAATTAAATGTATATTTCTATGCAGGGTGTTTCAGGAAAACGTTTAAAACTTTGGGGGGGGGGGGGGGGGTGTTGTTTCCTTACATGTAAAAATGAAAATAAAGTGTATATAAACATAGGTTCGTAAATCCTTAGATTAAGAGTTGTTGATAAACGTTTAGTTTAATGTGTTGCAAGATAACTGGCGTAAAGTTAATGTTATTAAATCATTGAATAACGTTATGCATGCAAATATCCTGATGCCGTCAATTGTACCCTTTATGGCGGATGTGGGATTATTTGACAGGGTGCGATAGAGCAAGACCCAATCTGTGCATTTATGTGGGAAAGGAAGAGGAAGTCAGTTACAACAATTACTGTGAGTTTATGACTTTATTACCGTTTCACCGATGCTAATATCAGCCGCAATAGCCAATATCCTGAGAACAATGACGAAGGCAATATAGATAGTGAAATGCCCCGACAATATGAGCAGGAAAGATGGCAACCGGCTAAACAAAATATGGGCACATCTCTTTGTAAATGATTCCAAATTCTGTGATCTTAGGATAGTTGCAGACTCACTCGCCAGGGTTGGCCAATAACATCAGCCATCCCCAGAACCCTCCAGCACTGGTTACCCACCCCACCCAATCAGGAATCAGTATGTCTGTGATTGGCCGACATGTCCAGCCAACAGAAAGAAACCACCCAGACACCAGGGTGTATAAGTACGTTCAGCTCTTGCACCCGTCAGTTGATGTTGACAGCTGCAATGGCTGCCGAAACGTCGAATTATCATCAGATGCGGCTTACACCCAGAAGCCAAGATAATGCAGACAACAGCCCTGAAAGACTGAGCTTTACGATACGTTTCTAATAGGCTACTAACTTTATTCTATAAGAATTCTTGAGACAACTAATTTTCTAGGAATGATGAGCTACTGACCTGAACTCGGCTGGCCTGCCCCAGACTGAAGCGAAGCCAATGTGACGCACGGTCATCTTGCGGTCCGCCCTCCAGTACAGTACTGTGTTGTTGTGCGGTTCAGACCCAGTACCGAAGTACAGTTCTCCAGGTTCCCAGGCCAGCCAGAATGTGTTGAACGACTCTCCTGAGAGAATGCCCTGGGTGCGAGCGCTCGTCAGTCGAACTCCGAACCCTGAGTCATACACACGCAGTTACACAAAGCACTGTCAAAGTAATACGGCCAAAACTCTGACATTTTGGAAAATGAGTTACATACATCACTGGGGAAAGGCTGTTTCAATCTTTTAAATATAAAAGTATCAAAACTATTCCTGGAATATATATTGATTTGATGTATCCAAGGGTTAAACTTTCCCTCGTTGTGCATTAACATGACAACTAGTTCATAAATGGCTCTCGTATTGTTAACACTTATTTTAGTTAGATGTGTAATACGTTTTAACTTAGGCCCTCCACTGTTAAAAAAATAAACACATTCTAAATCTTTTAAAATATGTCCAATCTTAAATTACTGCCCTTGCCAATAGCAAATTCAGATATGTGGCTAAATTTCTTTGACCGTGCGACATAACACTATGTATGATTTCTTATCTATCACTTGTTACTTTTCGTATCGTAAATGAAAAGTCACCGAAATACATGACTTTGTCAATTCATAGAATCACCTGGAGTTGTTTGTTTTGTGAATAACATTTACAACCAATTAGTTCCAATGCCTTATACGTGCACATCTGCAACGATATGGCTATTGACAGACTGTATTAGAGCAGAGGCGTTGCTTATTTAACTGTGTCAATTGGAACAATACTACTGCGACAACACTCTATGGGATTTACAGGTAGAACCCTGAAATGCTCAGAGAAAAAAAAAACATAAGGCATTGAAACAGATCGTTGCAAAATTTTATTACAAATAGATACTGGCTTAAGAACTGCACATATGAGCTTTGCCCACGTGGGAACACTTGTGTGAATTTTAAGCCTACTTTTCAACGGGAAAAAAAGGCTTATGAGTTCACCTTTCCGTCTGCGTGTCTATGGCTGTATATTTCCATGTGTGTGTTCCCCCCTGAAAACTTTGGACCAGTGGACAGAATTTCATCAAACTTTATACCGTATACCGGGGTTACGTTGACCACTCAAAATTTTGGATTTTATGTCGTTTAGTGACGAAAGTTTCAGACAGTAACTATAAGGATCAAAGGAAGTTATTAAAAATAATATCCTCAGAATATCTATTTATTTACCAAAAAAACCAAAAGCTAATTTTTTGAGTGTTCAAAGTAACCCCGAAAATGGACAAAGTAACTCCGGTTGACGGTATACATATAGCAGTTAGTAACATGAATTAACTTCTGCATATTCCGTTTATGAACTTTTAGTATTTTCAAAATGGCGGCCATTTTAATATTTTTCTATCATGGTAGATATCGAAGGAACCAGCTTTTTGAATTTCATTAAATTTTGTACACATATTTAAGAATACTAAGAAATTTTTTTCCAGATTTTTAATTACGTTTGTAAATATACATGGTTTGGTATGTTGACTTGCCATTCGATTGCGTTCGTCGTTACTTTTATATACTAATTTAAACGGCAGTCATTTGCCATATTTAGAACTATTTGAGTTATCTGCACAATTATTATTATTTTCGAATTCTGTTTCTTCGTACACGTATTGTACTTTGCATAATGACTTATTATTTGTGATTATCTTAATAACATGTTAATATTATTAAGTGGCGGCCATTTTCATATTTTTATCATAATATTGTATATTTGAGGATATATTTTTCCAAATGTCATTAATTTTGGCACGCAGATTCTATCCATTATGTAATGAAGGTGACATGTATTTAACACCTTATTTGCACAGATTGCAGATCTTGTTGCTAATAAACCACACCCAGAAACTCATTTTTTCGTGTATATTACTTTTGTATATAGTTACAAAATTCAGTTGTCGAATTAAATTTTCAAAAGCGAATTCGTAACTCACAAATTCGTAACATACTCTCTTATCGAAATATTTGGGAACGAAGACCTTTATAAACTTCAATAAAGGAAAAACTAAGAAAAACGCAGAACGGTGAGTGACTCGGACTCTCAAGGCTAGCCTACAGTTGAAATAATTAAACAATCATATTTCTCATTTATAAACCCACAGGCAAGTAATGAAGTGACAGTTCTGACAATTTATTACTGAAATAGTATGTTGTATTACACTTTTCTTTACAAAATAAAACTCACTCGTATCCATGTCTTTATAACTCGAGTCAAAATTTAAACAGGCAATGGTAATCACGTGACTTTTCGTATCTATCTAGAACTGAACAGATAAACTCCAGACGAAATTCAGGAACTCAAACATTTTTATAGACAGTTTCTCAAGTAAACAAGTTAATTGACAAAAGCGGTTTTCTGACCGACCGGTTTGTTTTAGTTCTGAACATCTTTTAAGCCAAGCTATGAACATAAACGATCAGTATTCCAACACGACAATCATAAAGAAAATTCATTTAACTCACATTCATAATTTTAATACGCTGCGTTGTGATACTATTTTGTCAACAGTAATCTCAACTTTAGTCAACACTTAAGAACCTTTCACTCGATAATCTGATTTCGACTGCAAAAAAAATATATAATTAGAATGTGATGCTGTAAGTCAATACTTAGTGAAGCATTCCTTACATCTGGGGGAAGATAAACCAATAAGCAGGGCCAGGTAGTTTTCGCGAAAAGATTTTTGGCCCACTTTGTTTCAGTGTCTTACGTGTACACCAGCAGCTCAACTTCATGATTATTGGCAGAGTGTTTTTGTGCAGAGTTGTTATTCATTAGACTGTGCCAATCAGTACATGGATAACTGTGACACAACACGTCTGTGATTTGCGAGTTTAACCTCCATACGTTGTATGTTAAGGTATCCAATCACTGACCACAAAGCAGATACGCGGGTGCGCACATACGGCACTAAAATAAAGTGCTGCAAAAATCTTTTCGCGAAAACTACCGGCCCTACTAATTAATCATCAGCAAACATAATGAGTCATCTTTCTTTAACATCCGTGTGAGGTAAATTGTATATTTAAAATCAGTCATTTACGGTTACCGAACACCAGTCATAGTTCACAGTCACCACAAACCATTTATGTTTATCATTAATATTGATCTGATTCATTGACACCACACGTTCAGAATATTCGCCTAAAATTGTTACGTTACTCAGCAACTGTTACCTATCGACCAGAACAGGAAATATATGTATCAGACACTTCTTCTAGTGCAGCCTTGGCGAATGATGATTATTCTACTGATGACTTGCAGTCCGCAGTTCACTCCTTTGTGTCTAATGTGAGTATGCCTGACAAAAAGAAAGAGGAATCTAGAGAAGCCACAGCTCAGGATCCGCTGCTCTCTGCTTTAGACAGGGTCAGAAGAATGTCTTAATACGACAGCATTGTTACCTGATTTCTGTATAATGTTTTAGAAGGCATGGTATTTGATATCAGTACTATATGGCTAAATTTTCAAGAGCAAAACATTTTTATCGCTTTGTCCCGTGGGCCAACCATGCTTAATTCGATTCATGCAACCCATTTTGTTACTGGCAATTGTAAAGCCCAAGAGAGTGGTATTCTACTAACCCAGTTCTTTAGCGAAATTGAGTGCATTGTAAGTAGGTATGTAATTATAAGTGTGGCATTTTTATCAAAGAGACACTGATATCCTATCCAGTACTAGATAGGCTTTAGGCTCAGTTGAGAACTGCTATCCTGGAAGTCGCAGGAAAAAGTTCCCCTGTAACAATACACTGTTTTAAAAATGCTTGAAGCTTAAAATGTTCATGAATAAGTCATCTAATGATGTTATCAAAGTATTTGAAAAAGTATTTACACATCTTGGCAGTCAAGATCTTGTCTCAAAAATACCTTGTACATATGATTTTAAGCTGTTCGCTTAGTGATATAACTTTACAGTTAAAACAATTAGAGAGCTTTTATTCTTACTTTAGTCAGGATGTAAAAAAATGAGGTCAATATCATATCGCCGTGAAAGTCAGCGATTGGTCGCTGTCACAACCACGTTGATGACTGGCTACAAGTAAATGTAGTAAATATAAACCTAACGCAAATCACTCACGTACTATATAACATATACGTGAAATGTCTTTGCTGCTCGCTGGAAAATCCTCATCAGCAATTATAACAGCAAGCATTTATTTATAGTTAGGGCTTCGTTACGCAAGGAAAACGAGTGAACTTGGTTACGCACAGCAGTTTTAACAAAACCGTCACAACACTCTTACCGGGTACACTAAGTTCCCGTTTACTCTTCTTCTTTCCAGGTGTTACCAGTTTTCCTTTACCTGGAATTACATTCGCACACTGAAAATACTTGCAGGGCTCACACCCGTCATTTCAACTCTAATAGTAACTAATTAATTCACAAGGAATGTCTGACACAGTTGACAAAAGTAAGTAAAAACATTCAGAACGATTATCTTTTCACCACTTTGTAACGGTATTCCCTGAGCATGTTTTATGACACCAGCGAGCGAGTCTTGACCCTGACGCACCATACTGCTCTATTGAAGCTGTCAGATAGGAGACCCGACTCCTCAACATGACAGCAGGCCTGCAGGACGCATTCAGTAACCTGGGGAACAGACTTTTCACTTCTCATTGCACCTGCGCGGGTTACAGATAACAACTTCCCTTATGCTTTAAAAAGCAGCGTAGCGAATCATACACACATGGCAGTAAAACATGTAAAGTCGTGCGAGATTATAATCCATTCCTTGATTAGAAACAGGCATGCAACGATTAAGTTTTATACATGGGAAGTACTTTCAGAAGCGTACTGACACAGTGCTTGTAGAACGACCAATCACAAACGACAAACCCACGTGTATTTGTTTATACAAGCTCCAAAGTAAGAGTAAAGGTACTAGAGTCCACATTTTCCTCAAGCCAATGGGCTCGCAGAGAAAGCAGTAGATATTGCAATGCATATGTTGCACAAATTGTCAAGCAGCATAATTCCACTGTTTCTTGCGCTTCTGGAATACATAAACATACTTATTGCAGGAACTGGGCTGTCTTCATCTCAAATGCTGATGGACCATCGCCTCAAGTCAAAATTCCCAACTCATTCTGTTATGATCTTTGAAAGAACTGTGCAAATAGAATGCAAGACTGGATTTAGTTTCTTTGACATACTTCATTATGATATAGATAACTGTCGAAGAAAACTAAATACAATAGAAAAACATAAATAAGCAGAGTATGCCTGGTCAACAGGATAAATACACAACCCACAATTCAATATATGAAATCGGGTAAAATAAAAGGAGGACAAACAGGTGTTGAAATAATAATAATAAAAGTAAAAAAAATAAAACAAAAAATCAAAAGAAAACACAATACTACCAAGGCAGATAGACCATGACCCACAAAATAAAAACACGACACACCAAAGAGGCGGAACAAACTTACTATTATCCTGATCTGCTTAGGCCGTACATTCACACTGATGTATCTGCCAGGCTTAGTTAGCATCAGTAGTGTCAGAAATATTACTGTGGCAAGAGTTCAGTAGCACTTCCAAATCTAAGCCCAAACAAGTTCAATCGAGTTCAACAAGGGGATAAATTGACACCTTTAATACTTGCCAGTAAACTTGATGCCCCTCAATCTTATTTACTGCGGACACTTGATGGCGCAGTTTACAGGCGAAATAGGAAACGCCAGAGACCAGTACCTAGGAACCGTTTTAACAATGATACATCGAGTAGTAGTTCAGAGTTGCGAGAAATTTATGGAAATAGTAAACATGTCAATTTAACGGTAGGTCCTGGGTCAGTACCTAGTGCGAATAGGGGTACTGATAATGGTTGTTTACCCTTTTTCAAGCCAAGTAAAGTTTTTAAAAGAGAAATATATTTTCAGGATGTTGTTAGTTGTGGAAGTTAGTTGTTTAATATAAACCATTTATTCATGAATTGTTAAACACTGTGTTACCAATTGTAACGGCCATATTTTTATATATACTATAAACTGTAGTGATAAAGCTACAATTTTTAAGACACTTTTCTTATTTTTTCTGTAAAGGCAATAGTTTCAATTAAGTGGATTCAACATTAATATTTATTACAGTGTAGTGGTCAGAGGTATATATAGGTACGACGTACTCGTCATACATCAAGGCGTATGTGATACGCCATCCGTAATAACTAAAAACACCTAGAACTATCACTATCATAAATCATGCAATAACTACGTCTTGTCTGGTATCATTGTAACCTGCAAAGAGCCACTTGATCAAATACACTGAGAAAAAGAAATGGTACTATAAAATATAATTGGTTTCCCTCAAACAAATGGTACGTTCATATATGGCAGAACAAATATACATTTGGTAGAACTAAATAATATGTTTGGTGAAATATGTTTGTGCTTACCAAGCTGCATTTGTTTGAGTGAAACAATAAGAATGTTTTAGGTAACAATCCTGCCATTGTC
>PNEQ01086410.1:0-30209 GCA_003012365.1 Medauroidea extradentata | reverse complement strand
TTTGTAAACATCTGTCAGAGTTATACAGAAAAAATAAATCAACCGTTGACTGAGTGAGTGGTTATTGATGAAGTCACGATGATTAGTCAACCCTTAAGTTAAATCAAACTGAGCTATCCGGAGCACGCGCAAACTTAACATAACCTCAACACCAACTGCAGTAGACTACAACAGCAATAGTCCAAATAGCAACACGCAGTAGACGCAGAAAGGACTCGTCACACTACCCACGAATTATCGGCCAATCAGGGGGGTTTGAACTCGCCTATTGGCTAATGACATTGCCACAGTCAGTGAAACAGCCAAAAACTACAGCTGTAGAGATTTTGTCACAAACTGCACGCTATTGACTGCAATTTTTAAGTTAAAAGAACTTATTTATTTTCTGCTAATCGTGTCATGTTGTACTTAATACAGCATTAGATACGTATATTATATTTTTGTCGTTAATAGCAGACTGTTAGGTCTCTTCTTGAAGCTTAAACCATGCAGTCCGCCTTGATTTATCAGACGGCGCTAAAGTTAAGATTTAATTCCGAGTAAATTGAATTTTATTGCTGCGAAACGAACTATTATCCACATTTATACCCTTCGAAGTTCAAGCTATACTCAATTTTACCGCATAAACTATTTTATTTAACACAATTTCACGACTTGAATGTATGTTGCTGTCGTTTGTGTGTTACGTACATTTAAATGTACAGTATTGTGACGTCACAGGGAATTCAACTTGGCCATTCACGTTTTTGCAGTGCAAAACAGACTGCTCATTTCATTTAAGTTTTTCTGGAGTTACACAAACGCAATGAAAGAAAGTATGGTACCGTTCTTTATTAAATTAGACACACTTTTGAATAAAAATATAGTAAAAAAATAGTTCCGTATCCTTTGCACTCCGGGACCACGTCAGTGCCAAAATAGATAGATTAATAGAGAGGCGGGTGTTTGAACCAGTAACCTTCTCTACTTGGGCCACGCCAGTTGTCCCTGTCCGGAAAACTGATAGTTCGATACGACTGTGCGGGGACTACAAGTGTACAGTCAATATTGTCAGCAAAGTCAGCACTTGCCCACAACCTACAGTTAACGACACATTTTCTAATTTAGCTGGTGGAACACTGTTTACCGAGTACGACTTGGAAGAGGCCTACTTGCAACTGTCAGTAGATGACGCAACATCAGAAATTCTCCCGGTAAACACAATGAAAGGACTGTTTCGGGTGAAGAGAGTACCTTTTGGGGTGAGTAGTGGGCCAGCTATTTTTCAACGTCTGATGGAGTCACTACTGGGAGGGATACCAGGCATGGTGGTGCTCTTAGACTACATTTTGATTACGGGTACCAATGCAGAGGAGTATTGGCAGTGGTTCAATCAGGTGCTAGAACGCATGAATAACATAGGACTGAGACTAAAAAGGTCAAAGTGTTGCTTTGCCCAGAATTCTATGATATTTCTAGACTACCGGGTTGATGCCGAGGGGGTACACCAGACAGATAAGAAGGTAGAGGCAATATGGGAGGCACCACCGCCAACATCAAAGAAGGAGCTGCAGGCATTCCTGGGCTTGCTGAACTTTTATGACCAATTCCTCCCTGGTAAGGCTCACATACTGGAGCCACACCACAGACTGTTAGATGTGGGAACCCCTTGGAGGTGGGCTCAGGAGCACGATAAGACTTTCGAGCAGGCAGAGCCGTTGTTAAAATCTGACAGTGTCCTCACACACTATGACTCAGCCAAGCCCTTGATTCTATCCTGTGATGCCTCCGAGTACGGAGTTGGTGCAGTATTAGCTCATGTGCTGCAGGATGGAGTAGAAGCCCCAATTGCTTTTGGTTCCAGAACTCTCCAGAAAAGTGAAAGGAATTATTCACAGGTGGACAGGGAGGCTCTGGCCATAATGTTCGGTGTATGCAAATTTCGACAGTACAGTAGAAACTCTATGGATCGTTTTTCAAGGGACCAGACGAAAAATATTATGCATGCGGACCAACTATGCATGTGGAAATGGCCTCTTTTTTTACCTAACCTCGAAATCTGAAGAAGTACTTTATGTGCTGAGCAGACTGACAAGACAAAACATAAGAAAACTCTCTACAAGTTATTATTTATAACGCTAACGTAAATTACGGAGGAAAATAAAAAAACGCAAACAGGAAATTAGGAACATTACTCATCATTATTTTTAAAGCTTTTTTAATTTAAATATTACGTATTTACGAGAGCAATCGTGAAATTGCATTACAGTTACATAACCATCTAAACACGCTGCACTAAAATGGAAATGATTTTAAAACCCATCTGTTTATAATAAAACATTTTCAAAAACATTTCACAAATTTTAGGTTAAAGTTACCGTTAACTGTGCTGAAAAAAAAATATAAACAAACGCACGTAAACAGATTAAATATTTTCAACGTAAAAACCGCGATCGATAGAGTCTGAGACGATCGATAGTGCTAGCAGCGGCAATTCTCTTCTTGCCGCCATCTTGAATTTATCGTGCAGTGAGCGCAAGTGTTACACGCGATCACGGTCGTTCTCCTATGGCTTTGCACGTGATCACCAACTTCGCTGCCATGTTTCTTCTGTGCTTCCAAACGAGTTTAGATGTCCTTTCTTCCTTCGTTATCTGTGACCCTGACGTCTTGTGTTTATATTGTTTTCGGATGGCGAAAAGCGTAAACAGCGGGTAAAATAAAATTTTGATGACGTGATATGCTGGAAAATTTAACAATGTAATAATTTTCAAACCAACTGGACCTGAAGAAAAAAGTGCAAATCGCAGGAAAACGTAAATATCGGCTGGGCATGTTTACTTTGAAGGCAGCCATGATTGTCTTGACGTGGTTTCGGCGGTGGTCTTGGGCGGTGAAGGTCATGTTGGTGAGCCGAAACCACTTGGTGCGGGAAGTCTGTTGGTGAGGGCGCAATGGCTAGGTGGCGGCGTGCCCTACTCCCAGGATGCACTCCCGAAGCATTGACCGCCGTATTCCTCGTCAAACTCTCCCCACCTCGTAAAGGCTATTACAGCGAGGGAAACTAGCGCTGCACTGGAGGTTGCTCTTCCACAGTAGGTATAGCCAAAGGTGGAAAGGAAGAAGTGGCAACAATGGGGTGCTGATACCCCGTACAGGATAGCACGGAAGTGCCTGGGTTAGGAGTTGCGTCAGATAGGGGTCCACAAGGCGAGGATGGGGTTGAGATGGAAACAGGTG
This sequence comes from Medauroidea extradentata, assembly GCA_003012365.1. Classification (NCBI taxonomy): domain Eukaryota; kingdom Metazoa; phylum Arthropoda; class Insecta; order Phasmatodea; family Phasmatidae; genus Medauroidea; species Medauroidea extradentata. The sequence continues at coordinate 26,990 of PNEQ01086410.1, read as the reverse complement.
TGGAGGACGGGGTACTAAGGAAGGCTGATCCACCAGGGGACTCTAATGCCAGCCGGACAATGGCGTGGCCGTTGAGTGGTGTGCCTCGTCGAGCGGCAGCGGAGACCTCCCTCTGGATCCCTAACCTCCAGTGCCTTCTGTACTAACTTGGCAAACTCCTGTCAGGCCCTCAACTTCCTACCTGACCTCTTAGGCATAGCCTGACTGTGAAGATGGAATGATACGGCTAGCTGATTGTTGGAGACTGATATCCCGTAGGATCGCCTGTCGTGGCATGAAAAGCCTTAAGGCGGCGGCACTATTTTTGGCGCTGGGCAGGCGGACTTGTAGAGGAGCGCTAGAAGTGCGCCTCAACACGTCCCTATGCCTTTTCACCTCTCCCAGTCAAGACAAGACCCGACACTGCTCGGAAAGAGCACAATGTATTTGTGCTACCTCCAGAGGGCGTATGTAGAAAATCTGGAAGGCACGCGACTTACACCTCCTCCCAGTCGTAGAATGATTAAGACGACCCGATTTCAAACTCCCGTTGCGATCCTATGGGATGCAGGGGTCCCAGGAGTCTGGCAGGTGGATTGGGTTGTCAATAATGGAAAGGTACGGTGAGTGAAGAAAAGAAAGGAATGATGTGCTGCGTTGTTTATTGGCATACGCTAACAATGGAATCTGAAACACCCTGTGCCTAAAAAGCCTGAAGGGCGTGTAGGAAGGAACCGAAGAGCACTAGCTTCCGTGGGGAGAGTCGTTGATGCAGGTGACGACGCCTCGGAAAGCGGCTCTTGGTTGGCGAAGCTGGACAGCTGGCGTAAAAGGCTTTCACGGTCGTGATGGGCGCTTCTGGAAGGGATCCGGCGGTCGCTGGTCTTCCGGGCCTGGAGCTGTAGCTTGCAGTGGCGTTGAGGGTAGAGAAATCTACCTTTCAGTGTTAGCAGGGGTACTGCTCAGAGACAAACTGCTCTTGGAGCTCAACTGAGTGGCAAGTAGAATGCGACTGAGTGGCAAGTAGACTGCGACTGACTTCGGTGGCTCGCGCTCCCTCTTTTATACCCTTCTCGGGGCGGTCTGTGGTGATTGGCCGGTCGCTCACCTAACGAAGAGACGGCTCGGGCGCGAGGGGGTGGTCCTTCCATCCTCTGTGGTCTCTGTGCTGCGGGTGGCGTGTCTACAGGCGGCAAAACGTCTCGTAGATAAATACGTTAGAATATCCTTGCCCAGGGTTTTTGGGAACGAAGGATAACTAAGGATGGGTTAGGTAGGCTTTATATTAAATATGTAGAATCAGGTTAGAGTGCACTGACGTGTGCGGGAGTAATAAGGGTAGAAAGGATTAACGATGGGTGCGGGAATATGGAACGGACAGGATGAGGCGGCGGCTTCACAGCTCAAGACGCTACTAGCATGCGTCAGTCTTTTACAGTTCACTAGAACTGTTCGTTTTAAATTTAGACTGTATGTTGAAATTAATTTTAAACACGATAGATATGCCTACATTTTGTCTGTGGGACAAAATATTTTGAGCTATGGATGCTGGAAAAACGATACTTACGAAAACGATTGATGTGGACTTCTTAAACATTGTTTTAATAGGAAAATTTTCAGGTCCAACAAAAATAAACAATAGATACGGGAAAACGATGCAACGAGTTTCTACTGTATATCGCAGGATGTCCATTTACCAACAGACCACAAGCCGCTCCTGCGATTACTACACTCAAACAAACAGACACCAGACATTTTGTCACCCCGATTGCTACGGTGGAGCCTGTGGCTGTCTTTGTACAACTACCAGTTAACCTACAGGCCGGGACATAGCCTCGGTCACACTGATGCATTGAGCAGACTGCCAATTCAGAAAAGTGTACCGGTTCCAGTGGTTCGGGATGTCTTGATGCTGGAGGGCATGACGCATTGCCCGGTCGATGCTTAAGATGATGGAAGAGGCCACAGGACGGGATCACATCTTAGCAGAAGTTCGACAACTGGTATGCAATGGTTGGAACGGTGGGGTGATTTCTGATGAATTTAAGCCATATGAGAGGCACAGAGAGAAGTTGTCAGTGTACAAAGTGTGTGTACTCTGGGGCACTAGAGTAATAATTCCATCATCCTTGCGAGCTTCCCTGTTACAGGTACTCCACGGCACTCATGATGGAATTGTACGGTCAAAATACTTAGCTAGAAGCTACATGTGGTGGCCATTGATGGACAAGGACATTGAACAATTGGTTAGGGAGTGCAACGAATGTCAGCAAGGGCAGGCAGACCCGCCTAGACAGAAGGATATGCCATGGGGCAACACGAGCAGTCCCTGGGTCCGGTTTCACATCAATTTTTTTGGGCCATTTAAAGGACAAAGTTTTTTGATCCTAGTGGACTCATACTCTTAGTGGCTGGAAGTCAAGAGAATATTATCCTTAAGCTCAGCCAGTGTGATTCGGGAACTGCGGGACATATTTAGTTACCATGGGTTGCCCCAGTGTATGGTATCGGACAATGGCACAACTTTTGTGTCATGTGAAATGAGGAACATCTTGGCTAAAAATGGGATCTGCCTGATTCAGACAATACCCTTTCACCCATCCAGCAATGGGCAGGCTGAATGTGTGGTCCAGACAGTGAAAGGGAAGCTGAATAAAATAATGTTGGGCGATTGGTACAGACGGTTGGCCAGGACGTTATTTGTTTGACGAACCACATCGGGGGGTGGAGTCCAAAGGTCTCCTGCAGAGCAACTTATAGGCTGCAGGTTGCGAACAATACTAGATCTTGCAAATCCGGCTGCAAAAGAAGATCCAAATGGACCGGAGGATTCACCCGTGGACGTAAGAAGACGATTCTGTGTGAACGATGCTGTGTTATTCAGGACCTATGCTGGGGGACAGAAATGGAAGCAAGGGACAATTCACTCCAAAGTGGGGAAGAACATATACATAGTAAAGGGAAGTGATGGTCAAACATGCAGGTGACGTGTCGACCAGCTGCTGCGCCGGGCGCCAACAGTTCAGGAATTAGCAATACAGGCAAATGAACGGTCAGATAATTTGGGCAGGCCATTGGGACCTTTGACTCTTCCTGCTAAACTGGGGACAGCATGGTCTGGCAGTGGCAGAGCAGCAGTACAAGGAGCAGCACCCGCATGCAGCCCAGGGCCATTCCAACAGATAGACCTGCAGAATGAGGAGGGGGAAGAGCGGGTAATGGATGAGCTTGCTTCACCAACAGCCAGTGAGGACCCATGAGAGCTGTTCCAGGGGTTTGCAGCTTCGCCAACATCCAATGAGGAGCCAAGGGAGCCATTAACATCCAGTGAGGAGCCATAGGAGCAGTTTCAGGGGTTTGCGAAGTTGGTGCCGCAGGCCCCACGATGGCGCTCCACGAGACAAAAGCAGCATTCGTCAAGATACAGAGACCTTTCTGTATAATATCATCGTAAAGGGAGAGATGTGGTGTAGGTAATGTGTGTTGTGATGTAGGTGGTGTGTGTATGTAGGTTGGTATGTATGTTATTGGAAGGTAGTGTGGTTTATGAAGGTTGGTAGTTGTGTGTACTAATTAATGTTGTTTACTGCGGGAATGATAGTGATGTACTCACTGCAAGTATATGCTGTAAAAGGGTGATGTAGAAACAAAACCTATTTAATATCCTCTTCCATAAATCCATCAAAAGCATCTACAAAAATATTTTAAATTTTATTATTATGTAAACATTATATTCAACAATTTCTTCCACAGAAGCAAACACTACGGCTTTCCAATGCTATATACAAAAAATGAGCTAAATCAGTTGGACAAATATGGTGTAGCTTACAGTAGCACATATTTGTGGCCGTAATCTCTCAAAATTTTTTAACAAGTTTTTATTTTATTTGTATTTTTGATGAATTTTTAAAACTTTAGAGGGTGAGGTGGTGGAAAGATTGATGAGAGAAGTAAAACTGAAGATGCTGCAGAGTCAGTTATCAATTCTCACATGTTTGTGTGTGCACGCAGCCTAGTTTGCCAGGCATTCACTTTACATGTGTTCCAGCTAAAGTATTTAAATGTCATTGCTAAATTTTTTCTTTCACAACCAGTATGTTGACTGCAACACTGTAGTGTATAGTATGTACTGGGAATACAGTGTCTGTGTACCATGTGTGGAATATCAAGACTACAGTACTCAATTCTGGTATTATCGACAACTATTTCCGAAGAAATGAAACATTTCCAACTAAATTAAATTGGAGATTTATTGACATGGTAATTAAAGAAAGACTACCTGTAAATCAAGTATGTTGACTTGGTGAAAACAGAAAAAAAAAAAAAAATAGAAGTAGCTAACACATCCTTACATTACTGAAATTCAGCAAAAAAAATTAAATAAATATTCTCTGTATTTAAATTAAACTGTAAATAGGGCAGTTTCAATTACCACGAGTTGATAAGACCCTAGGAAAACCACATCATTTCTCCAAAATAGAAAATATTGGAAATTAGCCAGAAAATAAAATACTATGCCTCCAACTAGCTCAAAAATTTAGTTTTAATAAATGTGGTAGAGATGAAAAATGTCTCTCAGGACTACTGAGATTACTTTCAAGTCCCAGTAAGAAAAGGAAAATTACGAAACTGCAGATAATTACATTATTACTTTAGTTAATATGAAATTGTCAGCATACTATAAAATATACATAAACTTACACACGTGCTCACGGCACTTTAATTAAAACAATAACACAATGTTTACCAACTTGCTGATTAAATGTCTTTAAACGTTTTTTGAAGCTAGATATTTAAAACATATATTACATAAATTAAACACGTTGTAGCTATTCGTATAGGATTTCAAATACTAACAATACTCACAGTTTAAGTTCATTCCTGAAATAAAACATAAGAATGCATAACAAAACAATACACTTTTATTAGCGTGATGAAATGTCGACTCCCTTCATTGGTCACACTGACTGCGCCGACATCGCATGGTTGTTGCTCCAAACTCAGCTCCAATCACGATCAGCTCCTGAAGATCACGTGGACGGCGTATTTGCTATACTAACGGCAACTCAGTTCACGCCGTTACTCGCTCGTGCACAATGCTTGTCAACAACACTGTGATAGTAATTTCACAAAGTTTCGTTATCCTGGAAAGTCTATCGTTGCTAACTGGGTAACTGTGTCGCTGGAAACTCATGGTTCGCTAGAATATCAAGATCTCGAGGCACTTTATCTTACACATGTAAGTTCGTTGTTGGTTGCGTGACAACTGTTTCTATCACTTGTTCGTACAAGACCATGATACTTATTACTGAGTCTGGTCGTATGGACGATGTAACATTTATATTTTATTAATTAACTCTAAAATTTTCCACTGTTTACCTTGCGGCAAGGCTGAATATCTATATCGCCAGCACTTTAATTAATTCAGTCTTTACTGCCTTTAACGTATTCAACAATAGCTACACCTGGTATAGTTTTCTGTTCACCACGAAAACAGTCTTTGGCCGTGGTGGAACATTGATAGTCACGTATCATTACAGAAATAAGATATTATATTAATTCAACAAATTTGTTGTTATTTTGGATGTGATAGTACTCCTAATAAGTACCATATTTTAATAATTAACAATTCAAGTATTCCAATTAACATATTGTTGTCACGTATCCTTCAGCATATAAACGACTCGCAGTCTAAGCTAACAACATCTATAGGAAGATAGTGAGTGCGTTTTGATCGCCTCATTGTCCTTAACAACAAGTCACATTTCGATGAACCAACGATGCACTAATCTATCTGAAGAAAATATTCTTGTATGTGACAACTCAACAACCTTCGTAATTTATGATACATACATAGCATTAATATCACATCACATTCTTATTTACAATCCAACAAATATTACAAGAAAACAAACAAAACAATCACATTTAAACAATTAAATGTCAACATTTTCAATATATCACATTAACACAGTTACGTGCTTCTTTGTGTGTGAAGGAAGACATCTGAGAAGAATCTGCAGCCAACCAAAAATTAAAAACCAATATCTGCTCCATCAAAAGGAATACCTATTTAAGGTGAGTCAAACCATAAGGTATGTTGTGTTCTACAGCTACACAATGTGTTAGAGTGCTGAATTGATATGATGCACTTATTTATTAGGTTTTGCCAGGCTTGGAATACTTTAGCAAGTTGTTAATGATGGCTCGTGTTACTAAATAACACATTTAATATAAATTTTACCCCAATTTCTTTAAACAATAGACATGCTTCACCAAATAAACTTGTCTTGTCCGACAAAGTAAACATTCACATTTAACTCATATTGCCTTACATAACTCCTCCAATAGTTCAGTTACAAGAGTGAGGTGGTGAAGAACAACCAATATACTGATATGCTTTTGCTGTTAGACCTGATAATATAGACAGTCGAGCATTTTATCATACACAGTGCTCACTGAATGTAACGATGACAAACGTGACAGCAAAATTATAACATTTAACGATTACTCATAAATATCCTTCTCAACACAAATATAACATCTGGCAATCGGCTCAGAATTAGTGCATACATGAGGCACTACAATAATACATCATGTCGCACAATAATACAATACCATAAAACATAATAACATATCATACACTCGTCACTCAAAAGCAAATTTTAGTGTTTCCTCACTAACTGTAATCTCTATTAATCTGGTCCAGCAGAATTCAGTTCCTTAGTTATCTCTCTTGTAAACTTTAACTTTCTTCATGTTGTATGGTGAGGACTGTGATAGGGCTTAAATTGAGTTATATTGAACCTTCCTATTACTCTTCCCTCATTGTCTGACAGTTTGTAACAATTCTCCTTTATTATGGCGGTAATAAAATGGGGTCCATCAAATAAAAGGCACAATTTTCTTGTGACATGATCCCAATAAGAACTAGCAAAACTAGTGCGCTTCAATACCTGATCTCCCACCTTAAATTTACTTAATTTTGACAGTTTCTGCTGTTTTTTCCATGATTCCGCTGAACTATATAGTCTTCTACGAACTAAGGCAATGAAGTCTTCTGCAGAAACCTCTCCCTCACTCTCCACTATCTGTAAGTTCTTGATCAGCTTCGGTAAGATATTCGTAGTGACAGTCTCCGATTTCTCACCGGTCAAAACTTCATAAGGGGTGAAATGGCAGGAGACTACACTCACTGATCCTTAATTGTTTAACTTACTGTTAGTTGCTTGGTTAAGTCCTAGACCGGGGTTACTGTCCACAGGGCTCGGTAACCACTGGTGTTGTCTATTCGGTGTTGGGTAATTCTGTGCCAAGGGGTTAAGTGGTGTTTGCCTTTGAAAATATCCCTCGTTTCTTGGCATACTAGGTGTCGAATGATAGTATGGGAACGGTATGAATGGACTAGCATAGAACATGGGTGATAGAAGAGCTTGAGAACTACTCTGGATGTTTGAATTGACTTTGATGTTGTCCGTCTTATCTTCAATCTCTTGTTCCTTGTCCTGTCGCCTACAGTTTCCCCCTTTTCCCAGTTTAACGACATGGTGGTCGTCATCTAGACCCATCGGTCTCTTTTCCAGTTTAGCGACATAGTGGTCGTCATCTCTGTTTTGCTGGTGCCCTTGCTGAGTAAATCTTCCCCTGTTGCTATAGTTTCTACCCCAACTTCTTCCATTATTACACCGATTCCAACCTCTGTTTTTGAATCTCAACATGTTTACGTTAGGGTTTCTGTTCTGACCGTTCTGTTGGTGAAAACCTCCTGCTTGGTAATTGAAGGCTCTCCTTGGTTGACCTTGATACAACGGTGGTGGTGGTCTTGTTAGGTCTTAACCTTTCCGGTTCCCTAGAGTTACTTTGTTTACATTGACTTTCAAGACGGTCGGCCTTAATCAGGTGGTATCTGAAATCATTCAGATCTTTGAACGAACTCCCCATAAACTGTCGTTGGTAAGATATAGGCAGTTGAGAAATTACCAAGTCAATGAATTCTTCTTCAGCCATGGGGACTGTAAAATGTCTGGATTTCTCGTACACTTCCCTATAGTGTTCTTCAATAGTTTTTGATTTCCTAGGGTCGTACTGTTCTGAGGCCAGTTGACTCCTGACTAGACTTTGAATCTTTGAGTTCCAGAATTCTTTTAATAAATTTTCTTTTAGTTCTTCTAAGTTGGAAATCCTTTCCTTTGTGACTTCCCACCAACAGTATGCTGTAGACGACAGGCTTACCCCCATACACCTGAGTATGTCAATGTCAGATAGATTGAAAAGCTTAGCGTATTCCTCTAACTTCCTGACGTAAATTACAGGGTTTCCATGGGAACGGCCTGCAAACTTAGGCATTTCCTCGGCCCAATGTTTTGATGGATGATGGAACAATAGGGGTGTAATGGTGTTACATAGCGCTGGTGCAGGATCTGGCAGGCCAGGACTGTTGCTTCGGCCATCTGTGGCTGTAAGATCAGAGCTACGATTAACCTCCTGAACTTCTCGGTTTCTTGAGTTGTGAACTTCTCCTATTATTTCTGCTACTCTTTGCTCCAACTGCTCTAGCTTCTCACCTTCCCTCTGTCCTGCTTCCTTTGCACTTTTTGTAACTTGGTCTATCCTGGTTTCAAAATGTCTGCTGGATTCCAACTGCTGACTGACTTCATTCACCATTACGTCTCGATCAATGCCTACAGACAAGGTTACTCCACTCTCTAACTGTGTCAGTCGGTTATCTAAACCTGACAAGTGTTCGGTGAGTTCCGCTCGATTAGTGTCTACTGTGTGTAATACATTCTCTAACTGGATTGTGTTTTGTGTAAAACGATTCTCAGTTTCCTCCCGGAGTTGTACAAGTTTGGTATCGAGCTGTCTCGTGAGTTCTTCCTGCTGTCTACAAACTGTCTGAATTTGCTGTACGATTTCTGTTTTTAGGTTGCCATTCTGTTGAGATAACTGAAGTGACATGTATGCATCACTTGCTCAAACTTAGCCGTTAAAATATCTGCTAAGGATGCATTGTCCTGGATGTTAGAGGTAGATGAGTATGTGTGGGTAGGTGATGCCTCGTTCGTATTGTGTATTAGCTGTGTAGGTTCTTCTGTTAAATTAGTGCAGTGTGTCGTATCTTCAAACCCCTCATTATCACCGGCCCCTCCAGACTCTTGAACAGTATTTACTTCCTCCTGAAACTGTAGCATAGATTGACCTTGTTGTTCAGCAGCCATGTCTGCCAATCTTTCTGCTCTTAAGGAGCTCCTGAGGAAATAACTTCTCTTCTCAGAAGTATCAGACATTCTAGTTTCCTATAGGTCTTACATAGGACTTGAATTTCATTCGTGGCCCCGCTACAGGCACCAAAAACTTATGTAGTGTATAGTATGTACTGGAACACAGTGTCTGTGTACCATGTGTGGAATATCAAGACTACAGTACTCAATTCTGGTATTATCGACAACTATTTCCGAAGAAATGAAACCTTTCCAACCAAATTAAATTGGAGATTTATTGACATGGTAATTAAAGAAAGACTACCTGTAAATCAAGTATGCTGACTTGGTGAAAACAGAAAAAAAAATAGAAGTAGCTAACACATCCTTACATTACTGAAATCCAGCAAAAAAAATTAAATAAATAAATATTCTCTGTATTTAAATTAAACTGTAAATAGGGCAGTTTCAATTACCACGAGTTGATAAGACCCTGGGAAAACCACATCATTTCTCCAAGATAGAAAATATTGGAAATTAGCCAGAAAATAAAATACTATGCCTCCAACTAGCTCAAAATTTAGTTTTAATAAATGCGGTAGAGTTGAAAAACGTCTCTCAGGACTACTGAGATTACTTTCAAGTCCTAGTAAGAAAAGGAAAATTACGAAACTGCCGAAAAAAACACATCGCGGCAAATTTCAAACAAAAATTCCACAGTTTATGGTCAAGACATTTAGGCAGTGATGTGCTAGAAGCAAAACCGTTGTCCACAAAAGTCAATTTACTATGTAAGGCCTTTACTCACGAACTTTCTTCTTGTATGGCGTCATCTCGTTCGCCGAGACGCTAGTTTTCAACACCAAAATTAATAACGATTTCGAAATCGTCGGGTCTCTTCAAACACACTCGCGATTTCCCTACCTTAAATACATTGCTAGGCCTCTAGACAATCTACAAAAATAATTACGATGGCGCTGACTATGAAATATTTGCCAGCGAGCGAAATTAAAACGTCCATCTTATCGTCGAACCCAGCATAGAGATAATCCACACCCACGCACATGATTATTGCAGCATTCAAAGCATTGCGCACAAAGCGAAAAAGGTATTAGGGTCGGAGATTATCTCGATGACGGTAAAAAAAATAAAAACAAATCATTCAAAATCGCGGTAACTAACTAAACGTAAAACAAAACTAAACCCGAAAATCAAAGAAAATGAATTACAAGAGTCTACAAAAATAAATAAACGAAAATAATACTACTGGATGTGTACTAACCTCAACAGAGAAACAAAGCTATCTATCTGGGGCATTCATTAACTAACCAAAACGAATTTAAAACCTATAAATTACCATTATTTAACTTGCCAAATACAATTAGTTACAATCAAAATAAAAAAAATCAAAGAAATTACATAACCAACATATACCAAAATCCTTCTATAGTTAAATGCTATAACATGTTGTTACAGTCAATAAAATTAAAATGCAACAAAAAATTTTTAACGTGAGAGAACAGAAATTTTTTTTTCCAAGCCAATAAGTCAGTTATCACACATTAGTAATTGCATGCTTCATTCACATTTGCAGACAATGAATGTATTTTACAATTTCAAAGAAAGATTGAAAACTTCATAAGATAAAATTTTGCAAGCCAAGTAAAACAAGTGTGTCTGTCCATCACAAATAACACAGTATATGCGAGCTCAACATACGTGGAGAATCATCAGCTGCAGCAGAAACAACAGGATTATCTTCAAAGGTAATCTCATCTTTTACCTCCTTGTACTCTACTTTCACACTCATGTTGGCCACACTGCTAGAGAGACTGGCTGGCTCTACTGTCATGTTTCCCTCAGACTGTAACATCCCACACACCAAACAGGTAACACAACAAACACTCTACAAGCCAGTACAACACACTCCTGCATTAATAAGGTAAGGTAAGTGGGCTTTACATCTCACAGACAGCAAGGACATTATAGATGGTGACACAAATCCACACAAGGCCAGAGAGGAAGTAGCCATGGCCTTTGTTAAAGAACCATTCCAGTAGAATCACTTGGAGCAACTTTGGAAAACCTCAGAAACACAACTCTATGATAGTCGGAGCTGGGAATTGAACCCAAGTTCTGACAAATGTGGGCCCAACGTGTTGCAGTTGCAAGGCTTTACATGGTCTGGTGTAGAAAAGCGTAGATTATTATTACACTTCGTGCACGTCTTTAACATTAGGGTTTACTTATCGTCTGATTTTTCAATTTGATGTCGCTACAGTAATTTTATGAAATATTGGTCCTGCAGAGCTTCGTCTGAGTACCCACTTATGTAAACAAAGCTGCTTGACTGATATAACAGCCAACAGAGAGTTTCAATATAAAATAACCAATTTATTGTAACTACCTCCTTTTTTTAATATTGATATAATATAATGTACTGTACATCTCCATAAAACTGTCAAGTCAAGCACTTATTTCCTTAAGTACAATATGACAGTTTTACTGAATTCACAAAAATAAAATTGGTTTCATTATAAACAAGAACTTACATACACATAATAACACATTGGAGAATATTTACTGTTTGCTAGTTGACATATAACGGGTCATCTATGCCAAAATCAAGGCACAAGGAGTGAAATGACAGGAAAGTAAACTAGTAGTACTAGTTGTCTGCAGATCATAGGGTTAATGATATTTGCTGTAAAGGACTGTAAGTACTTGTGGGCACCCAGTGTGTAGTTTAGTTCGCTACACCCAGTAGTTCGCTGCTCGCCATTGGCTAGTTGTCGTCAGGCGACAACTCAGGCGTCAGCCGTGTGCTAGCCGGCCCGCCCCCACCGCGCTGAGAGTGTGAGGCAGTAGCTAGAGAGACACCCGCAGAGCATGACGTGTTTCAGTCAGACGCCTGTGAAGTAAGACGTGATGTTATGGCAGTTGCTAGTTAGCAGTCCCAGCAGTCAGACGTGTCTTTAGTACTAGTATGGAAAGAGTGGTAAGACATCTGCGTATATAGACGTAGGCGCGCAGTAATGAGAGCACGAGTACTAGAGTCGCAAGTAGACTAGAGACCTATGCATGGGCTGCCGGCGAGCACGCGTGAGTGCCCCACAGCGACGTCACCCTTGTATAGTGTGTGGGACAGTAGCATGTCAATAAATGGGTGAGACGTGCACCGTAACGTACAATGATCTTGTTAATTGTGGCACCTGACATACCCCCATTTGTACGAGATATGGTTTGTTTTGTAGACATACATTGTGCATTATTTTTCACGGTAGGCCTAATGAAAATTTTTTAGCTGTCGTAGCATAATATGGTATAATGGCATGTCAAAGCCCAAATTTGCATAAAACTATTATTTACTTTAAAGCAATACCAACTGACTTAACGAACTGAAATAATTCACACTGAATAACAATGTGTATGATGAAACGTTTTAAATTAAAATTTTAAAAATTAAATTTTTTAAAAATAAACAAATATTTTATTTTCTGCTTTTATGTAAGAGACCTTGTAGCCAACAACAACAAACGTAGTTATTTTTTTCTGTTCCGTCAGTTGTGTTTCGTTTAAAAGAAAAAACCCATTTATGAAAATTTTGGCTTTGATACGAAATTATTAAAAACCATAAATGTTAAAAAATTTACATTACAGTAAAAATCAGTCATAATGTATGTCTACAAAACAAACCATATCTTGTATGAATATAAAAAATTTTAAAACAATAAAAATTTCCTTTCAAGCACACATATGCTAGAACTTAAAAGTGAACGTGTTCATTCTACCTAAAGAGCAACATTTTTTATGAAAATGATACATCTAGTTATATTATATAAGTGCCCCAATAAGTAGAGAACCAAACAACAAAATTAATTTGTACAACAATTTACCGATACCAAATTTATCTCTATGTTCAAGACGTTCAGGGTTTACTAACACCAACAAGCTGACAAGGCTTCAAACTTTTCCTTCATTGTACTCTACTTGTTTAGTACTTTTATATAAGTCTCCTCAAACCAAAACTTGAAATTTGCAAATGAATAGCTCAGCCCTTACAAACAATCATGCCAAAAAAATGTCTGCTGCCACAAACCATGCAGCATTTCTAACCTCCTACATTGAGCTAAGCCTTTATCCCAGAGGTTTAACCTCAAAATTACCACTACAGGCAATGCCACCTCAAGCCAGAGCCCGGGCGACAGAGCTGGCTCATCAACACTCGTTTGCTCTGACCGAACTTTAACGCCACCAATATATTTTACTTGCCAACCAGCACTACACCTTGCTGATTTCTAATTTGAAACTCGCATTTGCTACCTCAAGCCAACTCAATCCTATCTGACACAATAAAAAATTCTGCAATTGATCAGCAACATAAACTTACCATAATCTGTAATAGTATTACAGTATGTATAAATTTTATTAGTATTACTGCTCCATGGACACCCTCAAGATAGTGAACTTTTTCAATTGAAATTTATAATGTATTAATATTTTAATATTGCAATTTTAGCCTCAATCCAAGATACTAATTAACTAATTAAATTTATTAATATGTATGTTATGATTAGGAAATCTCTCACTTATTTTATTTATATATATTCTGCTAATTTATTTTCATGTAAAATTGTTACTGATATCAGCTGATTTCAGTACAGTTATGTGAAGTTTCATTCTTTTTCTCCATGCACATGGAGGTTTGTCACATCTAGGCCTGTGCTGTGCCTTTTAAGTTAACGCAATCATTGCTAATTTTCTCTTGCTCCCTTGACTCTCATGATGAAAGTACATACAGCAGATCCCATCGATGGCCAAAAACTGCATCTGCCGCAAACATAATGGTAGAACACCACAGGGAGGGTGTTTACGCAAATCAAAAGTGAAATTCATTGCCATTTTAAGAAGAGGCTTAATGCTGTAATTTTTTTTACATTTAGATTCTTTTAGTGAGCCTCAAGACATTGTGGGACTCCATTTTGTAAGATGCGTCTTATCAATTGAACTTTACTTTAATTGTCACATCAGCAAAATTATTAATACCATTGACCTCTCAATCAGTTCAGATAATTAGGAGATGATTGTAATATTTTTAGAAGCTACAGAAGGACTGCCATATAGTAAGGCCACACTACCGGAGCTGTTCCTTATAGCACAGTTAATAGCCAGCAATAGAGCTCACTTCAACCACATTAACTAACTGCACATGACACTTACCAGCTCATCCTTCATTTCTTCCTTGGTGAAAAGTTTAACTTCTTCCCCATGTTCCTGCTTCAAGCCAATATCCTCACAATCCACTTCCTGGAGGAAAACACAGCATATATACCAACTACAATCAACCACATGTAATATGACACAATACCAACTGTACATCACTTCAAAGCCATCTCTATCATGTCTAATTACAACAGTGGAACAGAGCTCATGTGATTAAAATACAAGTCGGAATGAATCTGCATGGGAAAAAAAATTCTGATTTAGCTGTAATGGTAAAATAAACATTATTTAGTAGTTCACACCCCAGCATTACATGTTCAGGTGGGTGTGGAAACAGTGCACATTTAAGCTGCTACTAGTAGACTAGAAGCCAGAAACTTTACTGCCCTCAAAGTTGCCAATAAACTTGTCCGGCCCAGAACAAAAGCCATCTTTGTAACCAGATTTGACCCTGAAGTTACTGAAAAGAAAATTTGTGACTACACACAGAAGGAAGTTAACATTAGCTATTTAAAAGTAGCAAAGCTAAAAACCAAATTTTACACCTAATTTTCCTTTCATGTGGCAGTAGGAGATAAATAATGTTATATTCAATTCTGTTTTCTGGCCCGAAGGGATTTTGATCAACTAATTACGAACCCCCAGCTGTACGAGCCACATACCTCTCAAAATCCCTTGACTCAGTTACACCAGCATGGCTCAAAGTCCCCAGTATCTTGTAGTGGCTTAGTGGTGACGGAGGACAACCATTACCAGTTAATGAGCAGTGCGTGTAACGCAAAGGATGTAACCCAAGCCAAGGAATTAATATAGGCTACTACCAGAATGTGCACAGTCTCAGGACAAAAGTTATCACTTTCAGTGAGCAAGTTATTTGTAATTCTTATCCTGTCATCTGTTAAACAGAAACATGGTTTAAAGATGATATAAATTCTCACTATTTTCCTCACTATTGCAGTGTTTTTAGAAACAACAAGAAAGTGGAACTAATTAATAAAAATAAAGGTGGATTGGTTTTGATTGATACACATGCAAAATTTATACCTTCAGCCACCAGATATTACCTTCTTGAAAGTCCACTGGTCAATGAAATCTTGATACAGTACAAACACAATAATCAGAATATTTACCTACCCCCAGATACCATGCTCTATATTTTCACTGAATATCTTAAATTTCTGAGCAACAAACTTTCACAATTAGAAGGTATAATTATAATTACAGGTGATTTTAATGTTACGGACATAAATTGGATGGATCACCACTCCAGGATATCTTACAGTGCTCCATAAAGAGTAAAGCAACATCTCTTCTCAATTTTGCAGCTGAACTTAACCTAATGCCGTACCATTTATTAGTGCCATCACGCAATCAGCTTAACCTCTGCTTTTCCAATAAAGAATATCTGGAGGTACTTTTTGCTACAGACAAAATGGTACGGGAAGATTTACACCACAAAGCCGTAACTATCATCCACGAGGTGTCTAGTTTTTCCCTCGCCACAAAACATATATTTACAGCAAAGGTGACTACCTACAGTTATATACTACTATAAGAGATCTAAACTGGGACAATTTATATCAATACAAGGATATTGACGATAAAGTTAATTATCTTACAGACTAGGTGAAAGATTTAATTGTGAAGTGGATCCCAACTTCTAAATTTACATACACTATTTATCCTAGATGGTTCTCTTCAAATTACTTATCTTTATCCTAAAAAAAAAAAACTAACAACCCTAATTACTATTTCCTATTTGCCAAAAGAGTTATGAAACTGGATAAAAATATATTTTGGTAACATAAATGACAGTATGAAAAAAAAAATCCTAGCAAATTTTGGCATTACACAGAATCCCTAACGGAGGACACAAATAATTCAATATCTCTCAACTTCAATAACACACAGCTCACTGATGAAGTTCAAATTGCTAACTGTTTCACTGCTAAATTTGCTTCCGTTTTCACTACCCTGCGCACCACTCAAATCAACCTGGAGGACGCACCTTTTGTACCTCCCACACCCAGCTTGGTTATTAGCCCCAGTATGGTCAATTGGGGAATTAAACAACTAAAACCTTCTCCATCAAAGGACCTGATGAAATACCAAATTTATGCTCAAAGGTATTTTTACCCCTTCGTTAACCAACATATACAGGATGTTTCGGGAGCCGACGTCAATAAAGAGGCAAATGATAGAGAGGCCCAAGACCTACCAAATAAACAAAAACTTGTATAATCTGATTCGCAACTGCCTAAAAGTTATGAATTTTTAAAGAAAATTTGGCTGTATTCTTCTGAGCTGACAATTATACAATTTACTCACCTAGACTTACGGCCTTCATTACAACACTCCCTTAATACTTAGCCAAAACCACAACTCGTGTATACACAGGGCAAAACACATAAATATCAGCTAATATAATTATGCTTGTAGCGATTAGTGACAACAAGTTATTTTTTACAATTCTTGAGCAAGAAAAGGTAAATCCAGTAATTTTAACAATGTTCTATTCACAAACTGAACAAATGTTACATATCTTTCACAGTTCATGAATTATGACGCAAAAGGCACCAAATTACATCTCTCTCCTTGCGGTTAATGCCTCTCTCAAAGGCAAAATCCCTTTTACCTTCTAATCACAAAAGAAATATAGCACACACTAACTCTTCTATGCTTCCATTCTTCCCATTCAAATACGCATATTTCGCAACACCTCATTAATCCAACACTCCGTCCCCTGACCAATTAGAAACAAGCGCCCTATTTAATCCTCACCCTGCTAAAATCATCAAGAAATTAAGGAGAGAACCGCTCAACTCCCCAACCTATCAACTTCTATGGACCAGAAGCCAAAACCCATTCACACTCACAACTTGATCACACTCTCCAGCCAAACTCAGTCAAATATCTCATGAACATACCTCTATTACATGACATACGAGACAAATCATAAAATACTAATACACAATGCTCTTAATGCATAACCAACAGTCACAAAACATTACACGCTCAATACATTCAACTCTATCACATTTACATAATTATTTAAAAAAAAACACCAATACCCTTTAAAAGGAGATATACATACAATCATCGTCGCACAAAAATCAATAATATTTAAAACACATGCGGACTTAGCACCTTTTCAGACCAGCTAAAAAAGCAACCATTTGGCCTCCCTAGGCACTCTTGTCATGATTATGATTCTCAATTTAAGACAAGTAATCTTCTTTATCCAACCATTAACAAATAACACTATTCTAAATTACATCCTTTACAACAATACACCATGATAGCTTAAGAGAGTTCACCGACTCATTGTAAAATATATAATACAATTTATGTACATCTACTGATATACATAAAATTGTTTACTTATATCTCAATCTATAATATGGCCATTATTTTTACGACAATGATCATCTCCATTTACCATTCGAGCACTCAACAACATCCGATATTCTAACACACAACATACAGAACAAAACATACACCACACTGGCCAGTGACAAACATAAAGACACGAACACAATGACTCATGGTCGGGCATGAAATAACTTAAGGTGCATCACATGTGCCTTCCTTAAAACAAAAGGGTTGCCCTCTCTATACATACACCAGGTATTTTCTCCAAGGCATTTCTGAAAAACTAACGGACCCTCATACCTCGGGCAAAGTTTAGCAGATACCTTAAAGGCGAGGCCTGAGAGACGAAAACTTCTGCACAAAACGCTGTCTCCAACCTTAAAGGGGTTCGCCATGCGACCCATATTATACCTCCTAACAGTCAAGGTTTGCGCTTCTTCTAGGCTAAACAATCTTTAACCCTAGTCCACAAAACCTTGCGCTGTGATTCAGAATGCCTGGAATCCAAAGGGGGGTGCCCCAAATGTTTAACAAGGTCCGTGAAACGCACCTACCAAGAAAAATTTGCGCGGGATTATCTTCTGTGCTTTCGTGCAGCGCATCTTTAAACCTCAAATTGATCCAGGGGAGTTACACATCCCACTCATTATGCACTAGGTCACTGAAAATCCCCAACGCCACCTTCAGATTACGGTTCACTCGTTCCACCATGCTGCCCTGTGGAAAATGCGGACTACTAAAGGCGTGTTTAAGACCCCACTCCGTGCACATGAGCTTAAATTCTTTTCCAGTGAAGCATGCGGCATTATCGCTGACTAACTCAGCTGGTGCTCCGAATAATTTCCAGGCCTGATTTACCAAGGTGTCCCTTAAGACTGTATAGCCTCCATGCTATTGATAGGCAACAAGGAGGTAAATTTCGAAAATACATCCAAACACCACTAATAGCGCTACGTTCCCCCCTTGGAACGAACCAAGGATCCAAAGATATCTATGTGCACCTTAGCCCAAAGGCTGGTAGGCTGGTCAGCCGCATAGAATCCTACTTTGGTGTTTTGGGGTGCCTTAAACTTCTGACGTTTCTCGCAAGCCCTTACGTAGTTCTTAATTTCCCCATTCATACTAGGCCAATAAAAATTTCTCTTAATTTTTTCCTCTGTTCGTTGAACCCCTAGGTGACCTCCCCCGGTTGGTCATGGTAATACCGCAAAATCATGCCTCGAACGGCCTCCAGAACCACCACACTGTTCCTTGCACCTGGCTCTACGTAATACAAAATGTCCCATTCCAAAACATATGGTACTTGAATCACCGTACTCAACCCTGCCTCGATGATTTTACATTCTTTATCCACCAATTGCTGTTCCTTGATTGATGCGAACGTTTCAGGTGAAGATAACAAAGAACCAACCAAATCACCATTCTTCTCAACCGGCACAGTGAAATTTTCTCGTTCAAACATTCGAAAGAGTGTGTCCGCCACTGGGTTTTCCTTTCCACTTACGTGATGGATCTTAAAACGAATTTGATTGAATCGTACGACCCATTTTCCCTACTTCCGTAACTGCTGGGGATGTCCCAATATCCAGGACAAAGCTTGATTGTCCGTGAATAAGTTAAATTCCCTTCCTTCCAGGAAACCCTTAAAGTGTTCCATGCCATAAAGGTAGGCCAAACATTTCTTTTCATAGGCACTAAGCATCCGTTCCGTCTCACTAAGAACTCGACAGGAGTAAGCTGTGGGGTGAAACGGTTCCTTATCACCCATATCCTGACTCACAACAATCCTGGTGAAGAAAATTCTGAAATAGAGGGGACTATTAACACCGGCCTTTAACAACTTCTCAATTTTATTACGACAACATTCCCGTTTAACAGGGGAACATTGGAATGGCAGACTCCTAAAAGAGGTTTTATCCATTAAGTAGAACTTATAGGGAACTACATCACATTTTCCTATCCTTTCAGTTATAACATCTCAATAATCCCATAATATTCCCTGCATGTCACGTTCTATACTCTCTCCTTCCTCCGTGAACGCAGATATTTTCCCCCTTTCCTAGATTCCAATTTAACCCGTATCTCAGGATTAAAACCAAAGGACAACCAACCTTTCTGAAAGTCCACTATTGCCTGTACCGATCACAGAAAATCCAAACCTAACACAGCATTTATGCATAACCCTCTAGTAACTGCAAAACCAAAGTTCCACAAAAAACCCGCAATCTTGCAATGTAACACCACAGAACCTTCGCACCTCATCTCCGACCCATCGGCCGTAACCAAATTCGGTATAGTGCGTTTATTTAACTTGCCCTCTAAAGCGACATCATTTCTAATATGTCATTCCCAAAACTCCCAACTTATTAGACTCTCGGCAGCTTCGGAATCCACTAACGCCCATTCTTCTATACGTTCCCCTTTATGTCCCCACTGCATCAATAACACATTACCCTTAAGGGCCTCTTTGCTCAGGCGCAAAACAAGTGTATCGGGGCTACAAGGTCGCACATCCCTTTCGCTCACTTCCGTTTCCCGGACACTGCCCCTTCAGATGTCCTATTTCATTACATTTGAAGCAACAACGTTCCTTTATGACAACTTTGGCTTTTTTGCATTCTGCCACCCAATGACTTCTACCCCCACAATTCGCACATCTACCTGTCCTACCTCTTTCCCGCGTCATCTCGACAGGCTTTAGCCTTTCCTCGTGCTCACGCATGTCATTCGACATCACATGGGCCCCACCATGTCCCTTGTTACCCTCCATACCCTGACAAGTCAAAGAAAATTCCTTATAACATTCTTGTCGAGTTACCCCTCGACACTGAACATCAATAGCCAATTTCTTCAACTCGATCAAGGTCATTTGATAAGAGCACAAGTTTAATTCCATTCTAGTAGCCCCTGAAATATTTTCCATAATCAAAGTGGATCAAATCCCTCAATTCTCCAAGGGCCCTACTGTAGTCTACTATCGATTCCACAAATTATATAAATGCTTATTAGGTTTCTGAAAACGTTCCACACAACGTTTAATACACCTAAACTTAACTCCTACGTGACAAAATCGATCATTAACACCTTGTCGAAAATTTTCGACACTACAAGTGTCGTCATTTGACAAAACATCCGCTAGAACTTGCGACAGAGGTCCCATACACTTCGCCGCCAAACCTGTTAACAAACTCTTATCGGAAACCTGATTCAAGTCTGTTATTATAGATAATTTAATCAAAAACTCCAGAATAGGTTCCATCTCCCAGGAATCCACGCGAAGTAAAGATTTAATCAAATCTCTCAAACATCTCTCATTTTGTTATTCACACAAAACCTGTATTTTCCCGTACAATATCTTTTCGGCTCTCCTCCTCTTCCTGAAACCAAGTAATCACTCTTTGCAGCAACTCAATAGCTGATTCATCTTCAGTTACTAAAAGACCCCCTCTCATTTAAATATCGTATAAAATTGGTCCGCCCCAGGCGGTACAAAACGTCCGACGGTGCAGACATACCTATTTGAGTAATTATTACTGTTTCCTGGTTTGAAAACACAGTTGTTCGGCCACACACAAGTAAGAACAAACGTAATACTAAATCCAAAAGTAACACAACCATTCCCTTGCTCAAGAATGTGCGACCTACACAAACCAAAACAAACTACTTGCCCCAATGCCGCAAAAGGGAGCAGAGTGGCGCAGTTGAATTAAGCTGACAATTACCCAATTTAATCATGTAGACTTATGGCCTTCATTACAACACTCCCTTAATACTTAGCCAAAACCACAACTAGTGTACACACAGGGCACGAAACGTAAATATAGCTAATA
The DNA here is from genome assembly GCA_003012365.1 of Medauroidea extradentata. Classification (NCBI taxonomy): domain Eukaryota; kingdom Metazoa; phylum Arthropoda; class Insecta; order Phasmatodea; family Phasmatidae; genus Medauroidea; species Medauroidea extradentata. The sequence continues at coordinate 5,386 of PNEQ01086410.1, read as the reverse complement.
TATGATTATAGCGATTAGTGAAAACAGGTTATTTTGTACCATTCTTAAGCAAGAAAAGGAAAATCCAGTAAATTTAAGAATGTTCCATTCACAAACTGAACAAATGTTACATACCTTTTACAATTCATGAATTACAACGCAAAAGGCACCAAATTACGTCTCTCTCTCCTTAGGGATAATGCCTCTCTCAAAGGCAATTTCCCTTTTGCCTTACAATCAAGAAAGAAACATAGCACACGCTCACTCTCCTATGCTTCCATTCTTTCCATTCAAATACGCATGTATTGCACCTCATTAATCCCAACACTCCTTCCCCTGACCAATTAGAAACGGGCCGATCACTCTTGAACTCTCGTACATTGCAAGTAGGCTTCGGTTACCCAGAACTGACAAAATGTGTATTTGCCATAAATGAGCGGGCCTCCCACAAGGTCTCTGATAACACCCAGAAGTACAGCAATCCACACTCTTCTGGGAATATACTATGTGACGTCGACTACAGCTGACGGTAGTCAAATCAAACTTACCAGGCCTCTAGAACCTGCCTTTCCCATGGACGTTATATTTACCAAATTTAGTCGGGTTACTTCTCAGTTATCTCGCACACTCGGCGAACAAGGAGGAGTTATACTCAGCTCCCATCACAACGTCAACACACTCCTCTATCCCGCACACTGGCCTATTGAAGAAGTCAAACTGACTACCAAACCAAGATGTGGGCACCTTCACGCCCGACTGAAGAGTGAGCACCCACCTCCAGCGCCCCACTCAACTCGACGACAAGAGCGCCCCTAACGCCGGAACCAGACACTCCCCTCCTCCCCCAGGCCTAACCCTTCATGGCCAGTGGAGTGACAGGTCCAAAGTAAAACGGGGGAGCCCGAGCACCAGCGACCAGGGCATTCACCAACGCTCAACTAAGAAAGAAAAACAAGCGCACTATTTAAAACTCCCCATCCAGCTGAAATCCTCAATACATTAAGGCGAGGACCGCTCACTACCATGAGCTAAGCATTTACTGATGGTGGAAAAAGTAATGGTTCGTGTAGAACAAAATTAGTACGTACCAAAGGCGATTAGTGTCGTCACATTTGAAAACTCATTACATGTCAATGAGAGTACAGCTTCGTAGTGTGGAAAAAAATCACTTTCATAAAAGTTGTGTTTGGCTCTAGAAGATACCTCTAGTTTGAATGAGGTAAAAAATATCAATGGGTCACATAAATGATCACCCGCCATTGGCAAAATGGCCAGATAGTATGGCCAATTAATTAGTAAAAACCAGTATTTAAACTAACAAACGTAGATGCAGTAAATGTGAAAACTTATAACGTAATGCAGAAGATTCACACAATGCAAAATCAGCTATAAGGTTCGAATTGGTAAGTGAGTAAATGATTAATATAACTTTATTGAAATAAAAACATTACACAATATTTTAAATAATTAAAATGTATTTTGTATGTAATGTGTTTAATCTGCGAGGACAAAATGAAATGTTATTTATAAATTTAATAATAGTTTTGATTCAATAAACAAAATTATTATTATAAAAAGGGAAGTTAAGATAAATTAATTACATCACCAGACACCCTTATGCAGTTTCTGCTTCATATTCACTGTAGTGATCTAGACCACTACATGTAGGCATATATTTGTGTATGATGTTCTTTGATGTATTGGGCGTGCGGAGTAACGTATCTGGAGCAGTCAAGCTCTTTGCTCGCGCTGCGAGTAGGGTCAGCTGGTGGGCGAGGAGGACTGTCGAGTCTTAGCCACGGGCGGGTGAGATTGTTGACGTGTGTTTCGAAGCAACCCGAGACCGCGGAAAAAAACGTGGCCGCGAAGATGAGATGCAAGTAATCCGTGTTGTGTAGACACCTGTTGTGATGGTTGAATTGATGGTGCTTAAGAGAAACGAGTCTACTCGGTTGGCAGTATAGAAAGTGGACGTTGTTGCTAACCTCGTAGCACTTTCGCTTGGTGCAAATAACTTTCCGATTGTGCAAGTAGGGGTTACCTTTGAACCTAAGCATTTTGGAAAGTAACTGAGCCTTTGTTTTCCATAACTGGCTTTGAGCGGAAGTAGGTTTAGCCGACAGGCAGTAGAGTGAAATATTCTGCCTTGGAAAAAAAAATAAGTTAGTGGTGCGTCGTGGATGATCTGGTGGTTAGCTGCTGTAAGCGTCAAGCGGGCGACAGTCTGTTCGTACTAGCCGGCATGGGCGCACTGCTGCGATTGTTTGCTACGCGGTCGTCAAAGGAGGACACTGCTGAGTTGCAGTAAGGAGGTAGGAGATAATCATGTTATTTCTCCAGATCGTTGCTTTGTACGCTCCAGGAAAATAAACTTGTAAACAAGTTTGCGTCAAATCGACATCTTTGGAAAGTCGTCCCAGTTAAGAAAATTGCACATGTGTTTGGTTCACAGAGTAAAAGTACAGCGTGGGATTAGGGTGTGGGTTTATTTACAACTAATAAACAGTCACAGTTTTAAATTGCAAATTATTTGGTGTAGTATGTATTCACTGTGACTAATTGGTGAATAGATGGGATTGTTATAATACTTTTTAAAAAGTCATGAATATGACCTATTTTATGATAGTGTGTATAGGCCGAGTTATCACTTTTCGAGGCCAAGTCAAAAGGGGATATTGAGATTGGTATAACAACTGTGTAAATTTATTTTAGCGTTGAAGGAGGATGCTGGCCTTTTGGCGATTTTTTGATCAAGGTGGCTTTTAATATGTAAAACAGGAGCTCCCTTATCGTGATTGGTAAGCATAATTTTGTATACATGTGAAATTACTACTTATGCTGAATGTATGCGTTTCCGCAATTGTAATAATATTTAATCGAACTTGTAAAACAAGTGTGACGCAGATGGAGGCAGTCAATACTTATAAGACATATATTTAGTTTTGTTCCTAGTTGTGATATAATGCATAATTCAGAGCTGAGAAGTGTGGCAGCGATTAAAGAATTTTCCCGAAATAAGATTTAGTCCAATAAATGAATTTCTTGAAAACTTCTTAACTAGATTTTTTTTTTTTTGGTCTTGGTTGCCCCCTGTCTTTTAGGATGCGATGTGCTTGGTGTATTATTTTTTTGCTTTGAAGCACACGGCATTATCATCACAGTGGCCGCTGTTATGTAGAGGCTAGTGCGTTCCCCTCCCAACATAGCAAACTGAGTGTAATTCTTGAATAGCCTCAAAGTCAGGTTTTCTTCATTTTACTAACAATACCTCGTCTTTGCATACAGACTATTTGTTAATATGCGGTAAATCTAGCATGTGCAGATGTCTACAATTGAGCCGAAACAGCTCAAAGAAGGTACTAGGAATTCATTTAACCTAACTGGAGAAGGTCTCCAAAACACAGCACTTAAGGGCGCCGTCTACTAGAATCGTGAAGAGGCGCGCAGACCTTTAACAATCCTGATTTCATTCGAAAACCATTCAACATTTTGTCACGCGGTTAGGCTACGAAAAGCATTTAAGGATCTTAGTACAGGTGTATAATATTGCCATTAACTGTTATCGTTCCTAACAAGTATTTTTTTGAGTGTGAAAGTGACCAAATCGGGACTTATGACGCTGATTTTTATGTAAGAGTAATCCTTTTCACGATATTCTGAATATTATAGACCTGTAGAGTGACTCTTTCCCTTTCGTCGCGTAAGATAAAATGATAGTGTCTTCGCTTAAAGTCTTGATGTCCACGAGGGATTACTAAAGCATTGTTTGGTGTTAGAACACGCCCGTAAGGTGCTGCCGCCATCCTTCCTCTTCCACTTTGAACATTCCTCCGTCGCAAGGCTCGTGTTTGGAAGGAAGGTTCAAAATGGAAGTGATAGTACGCCGTGCGCGGTGCCAGTATCGTTGCTGATGCGGCCGCCACACTGCTAATCTAATCTGCGGGAGATAAGCGCGCATGGATCTCGTACGTATTGAATTTCCAGTGCCTTCGCCCACCTTCTTACACATTGTTGCCGACTAATAGGTCTACAACTCGTTTTCTAAAGAAACTGATAAAGCTTCCAGTGACGATCCTGCTTATTTGGCATGCAGAAAACTCAATATCAGACTGGACTCAGTGAAGCAAGTTCAAATTCTTTGGAAAAATTATTAAGTATGTAGTGTATTTATTTCATAGTCAATATCTAATTACATTTATTTGTTTACAAAACATGTTTATTAAATTCCAGATGATATTTTCAAAGTTATTGGCGAAATTCCATATGTTTGCAAGTTTAAGGCGCTCATTACCTGTAAGGTAAAATGCCGAGTTAAAATTCGACATGCACACACCGCAGATTTATAGACATGTATTTATAACTATCAGATATTTTTATAAATCAAACAGTAGTAGATGCCTCTAAAGGACCTAAGGCAAAGGTTAGATTGTAGATGGACAGCAAAGAAGTGTGGGCGTGAACAAATAAAACGTCGGCATTCATGTGTAAGCTCTATTTCCCATATTTTTGGCTGTTGGCTAACACGGCCATTTAAATCATGACGTATTTTAAGTAATACATATAAATATTGCAAAATATTTTGTTTTAAATCCCCTGAATAGAAACAGACGAGTATAAAAACATTTAATATTGAAAACATGTAATGTAAAACCTTTTCACAATAAAATATATTTGCGCGGACCGCTATTTCTAGCTAACTTAGGTTATTTATAACATACTATTGATTTAGCAGGAGATTTGAGATAATTTCATACAATAATTTGACGAGACACGCATCGGTTTTAATGGCTGCTAAATAACAAAAAAGGTATTCAGTTCTACTGAAAGAAATACGTATTTGCTTCGAAATATGTATAAGTAGATTTAATGGACTAGCACTCGCTTATTATATTGAGAGTTTTTACATTAATGAGTCAGTATTATGGACAGAGAAAGTCCTCTTCCCTTCCAGGACGTATGTTTTCATATAATGCAGAATCATATACATATGTCTATGTAATTGGAAAATACAATGTATAATTGCGGAGCATAATATAGCATCATGTATATTTTGAAATAAATATTTAAATTTCGGTATGTGGGATATTTCTATATTAAGGTGTTTCCTTTTCTTACTGAGTGTGAATGTCCACCTACGACATATACATCACATTAAATAATTTTTATATATACAATTTAAAAATGTGAATTAAAATGTGTATTCTTATTAATATTAAAACCATAGTTGTTACTTTATATTATAGTTATCCAATAACTCAGTTTTCTACGTTTAGTAAACAATAACCGTCAGGAGATACTACTTGTATCGTGTATTAAATATATTTGGTTACAAGTTTTACTGCAGTGCAACCATCATGCGATATCTTAAAATATCATATGTTTGCATTCTTACGGCTACAAATTTCAT